>SSNP01000016.1:5216833-5299431 GCA_006937955.1 Pachypanchax playfairii | reverse complement strand
GCAGAAACTGCAACTACAAGTTACTACAACAAATAAGTCTTTATAAATGTAGAGATTGAAGTTAGTTACATCAATTACATGAACATAACAAGACATGATGTCATCAATCACTGCATTCCTCCCTTAGTCAAACACACCCACCCACACGTAGTTCAAAGACATGTAAAAACCTCTCTTTGCATGTTTTGTTGACAGGTGGCGCTGCTTCAGAGCTGCAGAACCAGCTGGAGGATTTGGAAATATCAGGTACAAAACGAGCACGAAAAGAGTTTTTTATAGGACATTGCTGTTAATGAAACCAAATATCTCAGTAAATGATTAACTCATTGTTTGCTGATTCTGTTTTTTTATTTTTTTTTCTGGAAGTCTTCTGTTTTCACCTCTGATGTGTTTGATGTTGTGTTACGTCATTTAGACAAAAATTCTTTTCCAGCCTCTGAGGAAGTGAGACAAGCTTAACGGTCAACTTGTTTTGTAAATATATATATATATTTTTTTTTAAATAATTGTGTAACATGAGAATAATCAATTTTTTATTCATGTTATATTTACCAGTGAATCTTTAAATAAATGAAGCATTTAAGGGTACCTTTCTCAGATCCCATACAATATGGAGGTAATGCCCCTAAAGTTGAAGACACACATTGTCAGTAGGACATCTTATATCGGTTATATTTGTTTAATCAGTGTTAAGGAAACTAACAATTTTTGGATTTTATTCCACAAATGACTGATACTTTAAGCATCTTCTGTGCTGTATGTGAAACACTGGATACAAAGGATAATGACCAGTTTTTTTTTCTTCAATAAAAGTTGCTTCTTTCATTGAGAAACATTCATTAGTTTTATACTTCAATTTCCAAAAGGTAACAAAATTATTTAGATGAATCTACATCTGACAACAAGCTTTGGGTTGTTGGTTTTCTAAATCATCCACATTGTTTAGTGCTAAAAAAAGGAAAACTTCCAAATGATTTCACAGTATTTTAAAATAATTAATAGTTTTGTTGTTAAAAAAATACTGTACATGTTTGAAAACAAATAAAAGACATTTGTATTTTTCTATGAACTTTATGCTAAAGCATGAAATTAACAAAAATATATTCTTCTCTTCTGTCAGATGGAGATTTCTTCTCTCCAGGAAACACTTCAGATAATTTAACAACCCCAGAATTTCGAATTCTTTCAATGCCGAGTATGTAAAACAAGCATCACTTTACAGATATTAACATGTCTAATTTTATTGCTGATATTAGTCACAAAAGTAAAATGATTTGAGGGAAGACTTGTTAAACAAAAACAACAAATATTGTAAGCAGTGGACCTGTCACCACATCCAGACATTTGTTACATTGTGCAGATAAAAGCAGATTTAAAGATGGTTTCTCTTCTTTCTCAGACTTGGTAAATCCAGCGATCATGAGCCACCCTGGAGCGTTTTCAAAGATCTTTGAAGAAATTCGAGGTAAGAATTCAATGCAAAATGTGATTTAAAAAAAACTCCTAGTATTTCTGATGACTATTTAAAAATAGGTTTTCTTTTGCTGAGAGTAAGGTAAAATAGGATTTTAATTCAGATAAAATTAAGTTCCCAATGTTTTAAATTACTTGCAGCTATTACATAAGATGTGTCTTCATCTGTTTTCAGAAAGTGAAATAGACATTTCTGAAGAATGCAGTGTTGAAGCTATTTTAAACCACCTGAATCTCTCAAAAAACAATGACAAGTACACATTGAGTCGACCCGTTAAAAACCACCAACATCTGACCTGGGTGCTCCTGGAGATGAAAATTTATGCCATCCTTCATGTGGTGAGTCCTTAAAATTATTTCCTCTAATTTTTGTTGTCTTGAAATTTTCTAACTTTAAAGGTGCCCTGCCATAAAAGATTTTTTGAGTTTTATGTTGAATATTTTAGGTCCACAGGTGTTCTTGGTTTTGTATTGGGTGGGAAAATTACACAATATCTTCTCTTTCCGTTTTTTCACTGAGAGGAGGCGGGAGAGTTCAAAAATCCTACAATTGTGATGTCACACTGAGTTGCTCATTAATATTCATTAGCTTGTGAGGTTGAGACCACACCAGCAAAGTTAGCTCAGCATCAGCATTGTTGTATTATGCTCCAGTCGGACTTACACAATGTACATATTTCTAAAAAATCAAGATTTGTGATCTCCGTCCAGAGGGGTGTTGGTTTCTAAATTAAAGTTCCATCTCTGCTGGTTACATTCGGAAATCTCTCATAACTTGACTTTATGCAGAATGTTATTAGGTATGCTACTCCGACAGCTGCAGTGCTGTTGCACAAGCACAGCGTGGAACGATATAGGAAGCCATGCTCTCATAGGCTAGCTGTTAGCTATCTGAGTCCAGCAAATTAGCATAATGAATATTAATGAGTACAGGCCTGAATCAAGGTCAATTTTCAAGCAGGCAGATTACGCTGACCTTGAAAGGGCTGGAAATTAGTGTTTCCTAATGTTTTTTAGATATAAAATATTTCAGATTACAGGTTAATCCCTCATAATCATATTACTTAATTTCCCGAAGGGAACCCTCCTTAGCGATTAATAAAGTATATCTCATCTCATCTCATCTCATTACTTCAGAAGTAACCACAAAGTCATGAAATTTGTGTGACAGGGCACCTTTAAACAAGATGCATTTTTAGACATAAATCAGATTACATCCAAAATTGAAAATTGCATTTCTTTGATCACAGAGAGAAAGCGACCAGACTTTCATAGCATACATTTGGATTTATTTGGTGAGTCTTAACCTTAAAATGCAGCATCTCACACCCTGCACATTTTAATGTCTTGACTTTTTTTTCCTTTTATACTAATTTTTCACTTGTTTTTAAATTACAGTGGTTGACGGTTATATGCACGACCTCGGTGCCCAGCAGTTTTGTGCATATAAGCGTGCGCATTTATCCGTTGGTGGTCGTTTGGACTGTAAATAAGGGTAGCAGTGTTCAGTATTGATAACAGATAATCAGAAATGATGTAATAACACAATAAAATATATTAGGATAATAAAACTCTCAAACTGGCCGAGTTATATACTCGTAGAGCGGATCCACTATGAGACTGGTAACAGATGCACCGGATATGTGCGCGCATGGACGCGACGGTAACGGCACAGATTAAGTTACAGTTAGTAACAGAACAGAACAGTTTTCTATATCCGATATTAAGAATGGGCAATAAAAACTAGAACAAATGTTACATGTGACGCTATTTCACACTGAAGAAGTAGGTGATTATTTTTTTGGCGACCCTCCTTCAGGCAGACGCGCCAGACAGCGAGAGTGTGTGAAAACACCAGCGGAGGTTTAAGGTCATGTAACTAGTGAGTAACAGTGAGATTTAGTGAGATGCATGTAGGATACCTCCAAATGTTTTGTGCATATATCTGTCGGAGCTGTGCATATAAGCGTATGGATTCTCTATGACACAGAAATGTGCCCAGCAGTTTTGTGCATATAACCGTCAACCCCTGTATATTGTTTTCCCTTTCTGTAGAGATGGGACAATGAGTATATTTGGTGGTACCCAAATAAATTCTGTGGAGCGGATCACATATTAGTTCCCACTCAGCTTCTTTGGATGCCTGATCTGACCATCATTGAGATGTAAGTTTAGATTGAAAGTCATTTACACTCAAATATTCATCTAATTAGCTTCATCACTTTATCACAAGTACATGGATTGATCTAGTTGCATATTCACTATTTTATAGATTAATATTTTGTGTAGAATTTGCCCTTCCCTTCCCTGTGACCTAACAGCTGGTACAAGAAAGAAAGAAAGAAAGAAAGAAAGAAAGAAAGAAAGAAAGAAAGAAAGAAAGAAAGAAAGAAAGAAAGAAAGAAAGAAAGAAAGAAAGAAAAGCCAAGAGAGAACTTTTTTTCTAGTTGTAATACTTTATTGCTAACTGAACATGGTACACAATGCTTTTTCACACAGCTATATGTATTTTAAAAAAAGATTAACATGTGATCAGTTTTGTAGCTGTATGCTTGTGTTTGATATTTGTCCTGCAGGACAGAGCATGATAAAGCCTCCCCAAGTCCTAATCTCAACATCAAAAGCCATGGCTGGGTCGAATTTAGAAATGACCAGTTGGTGATCAGCTCATGCAAGATGCGTGTTTACAAATTCCCATTTGACATTCAGAGTTGCAACATCTCTTTCAAGTCCATCATGCACTCCGGTGAACCCCGAAAATCTTCTTCAAACTTCAGCTATTCTTTGATCAGATGTGATAAACCATGTATTGTTTCTTTGTTGAACTTCACAAAAAACTCTAGTTTTGTTTTTCGTGTCAGATGAAGAAATAATGTTATTCTACAACACCAACAATGAAGAGATCACAGAGTGGTCTCGTGAAGCGATGCAGACACAGTACGAATGGCTCTTTATCAGCATGACAGTCACAAGCAAAATTGTCAACCACTTTGNAGAATTTGCCCTTCCCTTCCCTGTGACCTAACAGCTGGTACAAGAAAGAAAGAAAGAAAGAAAGAAAGAAAGAAAGAAAGAAAGAAAGAAAGAAAGAAAGAAAGAAAGAAAGAAAGAAAGAAAGAAAGAAAGAAAGAAAGAAAAGCCAAGAGAGAACTTTTTTTCTAGTTGTAATTACCACCATATTGGGAAAAAAACTGTAAATACTTTATTGCTAACTGAACATGGTACACAATGCTTTTTCACACAGCTATATGTATTTTAAAAAAAGATTAACATGTGATCAGTTTTGTAGCTGTATGCTTGTGTTTGATATTTGTCCTGCAGGACAGAGCATGATAAAGCCTCCCCAAGTCCTAATCTCAACATCAAAAGCCATGGCTGGGTCGAATTTAGAAATGACCAGTTGGTGATCAGCTCATGCAAGATGCGTGTTTACAAATTCCCATTTGACATTCAGAGTTGCAACATCTCTTTCAAGTCCATCATGCACTCCGGTGAACCCCGAAAATCTTCTTCAAACTTCAGCTATTCTTTGATCAGATGTGATAAACCATGTATTGTTTCTTTGTTGAACTTCACAAAAAACTCTTGTTTTGTTTTTCGTGTCAGATGAAGAAATAATGTTATTCTACAACACCAACAATGAAGAGATCACAGAGTGGTCTCGTGAAGCGATGCAGACACAGTACGAATGGCTCTTTATCAGCATGACAGTCACAAGCAAAATTGTCAACCACTTTGGTTTCAACCAGACAGTGATTGTTTATACTGTGAGTAATTTTAGATTCACCACTTTGATTCATCTTGAATAATAGAATGATTAGACTGTTTCTATCTGGAGTAGGGAGACATTTTGAGTTAGAAACAACATGATGTTTTACAAGTTGTGAAATCAAATTGATATGACAAATACTAGAAGAAATGTGAATGGACAACCATATTAGAACCCCCTAAGACAGGGGTAGCCAACTCCAGGCCTCGAGAGCCACTATCCTGCATATTTTAGATGTTCCCCTGCTTCAACACAGCTGATTCAAATCTGCAACATCTCAGCAAGTCCTGTAGAAGCCTGTTAACGACCTGTTCATCTGCAGCAGGTGTGTTGAAGCAGGGGAACATCTAAAATGTGCAGGATAGTGGCTCTGGAGGCCTGGAGTTGGACACCCCTGACCTAAGATATTAGAAAGAGAAGGGTACCTAACACAGGACCTTGAGGTAACCCTATTGAGAGAGAATTAAATACAAACAATTGTGTTTTTCTTTGGTTGAGATGTGCATGGGAAATACAGTGATTTAATTGTAAAAATGTAAAGATGTAAAAACATAAGGACTGAGGACTATCTATCTATCTATCTATCTATCTATCTATCTATCTATCTATCTATCTATCTATCTATCTATCTATCTATCTATCTATCTATCTATCTATCTATCTATCTATCTATCTATCTATCTATCTATCTATCTATCTATCTTGCAATCCTCTTAAATCCATAGATTGTTTCTGATACAAGATAAACAATATACGTATGGCAGCGACACATCTTGAAAAATGTTTGAATAGACTGATGTGTCAGCATGAGCTGAGGTTAGTTTATAATTTCTTTGCATTATTTCACAGGTAAACATGCAGAGGAGGTCCATGCTTTACATTGCAAACTTCTTGCTGCCTGTGTTCTTCTTTTTGTGTCTGGACTTTGCCTCCCTCCTGATGTCAGACACCGGCGGTGAGAAGATTGGTTTCAAAATTACTATACTGCTCGCTGTCACAGTGATGCAGCTTATTCTTAACGAGATTCTTCCTTCTTCATCAGACAACATCCCACTAATAGGTAATATTTTCTTTTTGTTTTCTATAATCTGTAAACAAAATCTGTACCTGCTTCACCAGGGTCTGTATTTATAAGTTAACTTGCTTTCCCTCAGCGATTTACTGCATGGGAATTTTTGCTCTCATGATGCTCAGCCTTTTGGAGACAATCCTGGTCGTTTATTTGATTGATAAAGATGCATCTCAGGATGATGAAGCAGACAGGAAGCACTATCTGAATGAAGGTAAAGAAAACCAGATCCATGACTACAGCAGTCTTGTTGGTGAGAATATTTAAATGTACAAACTTCAATCCTTCCTCAGTCACGTGTTTCCATTTATCTTTAAATGACAAACCAAAATAATAAAAAAAACTCTTGTTATAAAGGTTTTATATGCTGACTCAAGGGATTAACATACATTTTGACAATAAAATATGTTTTGACAAGCACATGCATTATATATATATATTTTTTTTAATTATAAGAATATACGTACACAATCAATGGATGTGGGTCTCATGTGCAAATAAACCAAACATGTAAAATAAACCAGCTGTTCACTGTAGTGACCATTATATATGGAAGGGTTAAATCTTAACTCCTACTGGTCATCAGTCCTCTTGTTACAAAGTCATTTGATTCTTTTCTCTTAATCGTAATCTGATTAAAATAAATATTGACTAATGTTAATGCATTGTTTCAGGAATAATCAGACTGAGTAACTCTGAATCAGTCAATAATGTGAAATCTACATCTGATGGATTACCGTTTACGTACATAGAGGTGAGACTTGTGTTTCACTTTAAAAGCAGATCTTTGCAGTAGAAGATGGTTTTGACTGTGACCTATTTTTTAAATCTTTGTTGCAGGGTTGCAGCAGCCATCGTCCCGAAGTGTCCATTTCACTGGAAAAGCTTTCGGATGAGCTTGGAGAGATTAAGAAAACAGTCAATCTTCTCAGTAGCAGAAAGGTAGATGAAAAACCCAGTTCCTGGACCAAAGTGGCTCAAAAAATCAACAAGGTTTTTACAGTTTTTTATATCACAGCATCCACTCTGTTTTTACTGGCCATCTTTATACTGTGGAACTCTGCAGATGAATATGAATAAAGTGTTAAAGCAGAACTAAGTAAGTTTTTTCACCTCAATAAATGTTTTCTAGAGTCCCTGTGGGGGTAAACAAGGACTTGGCGGGGTGATTTGTGGGTCCCTCCCCTCCCTCCGGGGTCTGTGTCCTGAAAGCAGCACTTGCAACTTTCAGTGGATCGGACCCGACTAATCTCGCGAGAACAAACCTGCTTTACGGCACTCACACTCACGTACATAAATACAAGCATGAAGCCCTTGCCGTTGTTAGCAACGCCACCCTTAGGAGCGCAAAGATGACAATAATACTCACCTGTCGAGACATTTTCTTGGCTTTGTTTTTCTTTCTTCTTGCAAAAGCGTTCTCTGCTCGTTGTTGTTGGGGGGGCGGTTGGGGGTCTGCGGCGGCGGCGGGGGAACGTTACGACAGTGAGCTTTCACAGGGGACCAGTAGGGGGAGAGCGAGAGCAAAACTTACTTAGTTCTGCTTTAAACAGTGTTCAGGTAACAGTTTATTGAACATGGACTTATGTTTGATGTCTCTGATGATATACACTGTTGCACATAAAGCTGGAATAACTCATATGTACAAACATCAGTAATCACATTTGACCAGGTGCAATGAATAAATCACATGTTACTTTCTTTTCATGAGAAAAATTATAAATATTTTCTCCAATTTTATAGGCAACAGTATAAAAGGTTTAAATGGCAACAGTAGAAATGTCAGGAAGTCAATTTTGCCATGAAAAATCCTGTTTTACCTACTTTATTACTAAAGCTTCTTTTAAGTAGTTTGTTGCTACTGAACATCATCAGATGCTTTAAATGTCAGTTTTTAATATTGAATAACTCACTTTATAACCATTACAAATTAATAATAATTGCAAAACATTTATGCTCTAACAAATGGAACGCTTATACTGTGTGCAGAATGTCTTAAATTAATGTGATTGTTGTTGTTTTAATGAAATAAAATCCTGAAGTATTTGACATGATTTATAAAGCTTGGCTCAGCAGATGTCAGCAAATCATAATAAAAAATTTCTTTCTCTATTCAAATGAATAGTTGGCTTCTCAATTTTTTTTTTTAAACTCAAGGACCCAATTATAGTTACTCATGTGGAAATGTGGCATGTGTTGAATTAAACAAGTAGTTCAGAGATCTATTGTAACACATTAAATATGTAGTTTATTGGAAGTGCATGTATTTTGAAAGTCATATCACATGATTTGATGAACTATGAGAATGTAATTGTGGTAAATAATTAATTTGTTTCTGTTTGTTTCATGTATAGATGTGAGATGCTTCATGTTTTTATTAAAAACTCATAGCTTTCATATGGTCATGTCTAATATTATTATTCCCCTCCTGTTGTCATTATTCCTTATCATGTCCTTCTTTATTGTGCGTTCATATCGGCCCAACCGTCAACGTCAGAAATGTCAAGATTACATGTAAAGTCTATGGTGGAGTCTGTCAGACCAGCGTCTGAGTCTCTGCGGCGCTTTGTGAACGTTAGCAGCGTCAATTTTCAAAGCTTTTCAAGTGTTTCAGGTGTTGAAGCTTGAAACCCGAGCAATACAGAAGTTCAGCTAGCTGAAATTTTGACGCTCTTGAAGCGGCGTGTCAACCAATCAGAGCGTCTCATCGTAGTGACATAGTAACGTTACTGCACGTAACCTGAATGAAGCAGGAAGTCGTCAAACTGGGCACAAGACAGACCGAAGTAGCACTGGAAGCAAACCTCATCCATATGTAGCTCCTGGAGCAAATGGTTAAACTCCCAAAACTCAGAACACGTCTGAAGAATGGGGTGATGCACCCGACGTCAACGTTGGCTAGCTTTATGAAGTAAATAAAGCCAAGCCACTCTCTCGATATGATCCGCAATAGCTCAGAACATCTGACAACAAAGCTCTTTTTGACTCTAACTGACAGGCGTTACAAGCTTCAACTATCAAGCTTCAAACTTGAAGCGTTGTGAACGTTGCATGACGTTTACAAACCGTGTGAACGCACCAGTGGTGTAGTAGTCCCTGTAGAAGTGCGTATACTCTCAGTTTTCCCCTTTAAAAAAAAAGTAGTCTACAAAAAAACCCCTGTTTTAGAAACAGTGACATGTTAGACTATGATTTACCCAAAAATCTGTCATTCTACTTGCTCACTATTATAAAATGATCCTGACTTGATTAGGAGCCGTTTGTAGTTACTACTGGTTACACAAGCAGCCTGGAAGAAAAGAAAATGTATTTATCGCTAGTACCGTATTAGCAATATATTCCTCTGCATGACCCGCCATACTCTGACTCTGATTGGCTCATCAGTCCTCATGCTTAAAGTTAACCAATCTAACCAGTGAAAGCAGTGAGTACCAGCCAATTATAAGCAGAGAAAGATTGGTCATGGCTTCACCATCCTTGATGAAAAAGTGGGCAATCTGGCTCACATATATTATGCCCCTTTTCCACCGACAAATCGGAACCGCGCGCTTGAGAGCGGTACAGTATAGCGTGGATCAACTTGAGGCGGTGAAAACATAAAGCGGACGTAAGTGGGGATATGGGCGTGCCCATCTGGCTATGAAAAGTGGCGCGCAAAAGTCTTTGTCCGCGACGTCACAGCGCGTGAAACAACAACAACAATGGCGGATATACGTGTGTTTTTGCACTTTGCACTCTGTCTGGGGTTCATTTTGGTTGGTTTGATTTTTTCTTGTGTTGCTGTTGTCCAAAGTCAATTGTATTTTAAAATAAAATATTTGTATGGTTGCTGGGAGTTTTTTAAAGCCTTTTGCGGGAGCGCTTCTATATCACACCACACACAGCCGGGCCAATCAGGGGCTACCACTACGTAGGTAGTCGTGTCACTGGTATCAGTTTACTGGACCAATCAGTAGACAGGTGGGCGTGTGGGCCGCTTTGGACCACCGAGGAGGTGGTCTGAAAAAAGAGGCCGGGTTGGCGCGGAATGATGCGGTTAAAACCCGAAAAAGGCGGTGGAAAAGGGTCCGCAGGGGGCTAAAGTGAACCGAGCCGCACCGTGTTCTGTCGGTGGAAAAGCGGCATTACTGAACATGTAATCTGAACATGTATTACTGAACATCCATCCATCCACTCATATGTATATTTATACACTTAGAAAATTGTATAAATAATTTCTGAAAGTCAGAAATTGCTTTTTAAAATATGATTTGCTCCTGCTTCTTCACTTCTCATGTGTCTAGTTCAGCTCTAGGGTGCTGGAGAAATCGCCCACAGAAAGTGGGCTCTTAGCTCGAATTAGCCAATAGCAGATCTGCATTGCCTAACGGACTAACTTAATTTAGCCAATAAACGCCAAGAAAATAACTCCACGAAGGGCGATTTTTCTAGCCCCCCCCCCAAAGCACATTAAATACCGCGAGATTACCCAATATCACAATTCATAAAAACCTATTTTCCAAATGGGTTTTTATGAATTCAATGCCTTAATGCAGTTACATTAGCCACATGCATTAAAGTTAAGTGGTGTGTGATAGTTGAGGTTGAGATATAACATTTGAAAAGGAGAAGTTTATTGTATGTACAAAATAAAATGCAGTGTGGTAAATTATAAGTTTCTGAGGTTTCCACTAATAGAATTGTTTTCAACATGTAGGACTATATTATTTTACTAGTTTTAAAAGTTGTTGAATGATTTTAGACCCTTTATTTCTCTTCATGGTTGTTTCACAAGTGAGTTTAAACGTAATTTTTAAGAAGAAATATTTACCTGTACTCATAATTACAAGCTTTAAAAAATGTGATATTTTTGTAATGTGTGGGCTTTGTTGTTGCAATTAAATGCACAGCAAAGCTCAGCTGGCAATTAAAAGATTTTTTTTATCAAGAACAACAGCTCTCTAGTAGTCACCAGACTAGAAATTAGTTCAGGAAACCATACGTGATGAGTTGATGTCAGGTTATCATCAGGTAAGTTTCAGGTAAGCATAAACATGACAAAACAAGAATTAACGCATCATATTGGATGGAGGATGACAGCAAATTAGCGCAGGTTGGTGACATGATGACGTCAGTGGAGGTAGGTCTCTTAGTACTCGAGTTGATGGGATGTTTCAAGGATTATTTCAAAGATATTTCAAGGATTATTCTACATTGTAAAAGCAGGGCAGCGACAGATTTAGCGTTTGTAACCATTATTGAGTAAAATCATTCCAGATTTATAATCGCTGACCCTAAATGAAAATCAAAGCTTGTATTTGTTACCTCAGCCAGGATGTAACAATTTCCCCAGGGTTTGTTAAGGTGCGTTCACACCGGCCCAACCACCAACTTCATAAGCGGCAAGTTTATATGTAAAGTCTATGGTGGACGGGCGTCAGACAGACGTCAACGGCTCTGCGGCGCTTTGTGAGCGTTATGAGCGGCAACTTTTCAAGCTTTTCAAGCGTTTCAGTCGTTGACGCTTGAAAAGCTTGAAAAGCTAGAAAAGGTCAAAGTTCAGCTAGCTGAACTTTTGACGCTCTTAACGCTCTTGAAGCGGCATGTCAACCAATCAGAGCGTCTCATCGTAGTGACGTAAGACGTCACAGCACGTAGCCGGAAAGAAGCGGGATCAGCCAAAATGGAAGATAAATTAACCTCATCCAAACGTAGCTCCTGGAGCAAATGGTTAAACTCACCAAACTCAGAACGCATCTGAAGAATGGGGTGTATCCACAAACGGCGCTGATGCACCCGACGTCGACATTGTCTAGATCTATGAAGTAAATAAATCCAAGCCACTGTCTCAATATGATCCGCCATAGCTCCGAACATCCGATAACAAAGGAAGCCCCGCCTTCGCGATCTTTTTCGGTCAGGCTTTAACGCCTACGCGCTCTGACTGGCAGGCGTAATGAGCTTCAACTTCAAACGTCAAATTTGGAGCGTTATGAGCGTTGTTTGACGTTGACAAAGTGGCTGGTGTGAATGCACCATTAGTTTGTCTGTCTGTTAGCAAGATAACTCAAACTTATGAATGGATTTTGATTAAAATTTTACTTGAGTAGATTTTGGTGGCGATCCAGATCATCGTCCGGATCCAGAATTTTTTTTGAAGATTCTTTCTCATTGTGAGGTATGATTTAACATATCAGACTTGCAACAAACACCAAAAGATAGTCGAGACACTGTAGAATCAAAAGTGTGTGCATGGATTTATTGTACCTTCAAAACCCCTGGAGCTACATCAGAACTAATAATAATATCAATATCAATCCACTTGCTAAAGATGTTTTCATGGTCATAAAACCTGATAATAGCGATACAACATAGGTGAGACTGTTATTTTTATTCTAAATCATAATATGGGAACTGGCATGCTTGGTAAAGGTCTCCAAGTCTTTTTTCTAGTTTTTTATTAGAACATTAAAAAATATTTCAGTGTGTGCAATAAAGTATTTTCACATTTCTATCTGTAGCTGAATTTGACACTGAATATTGTAGATTTAACCTGGTTTTTGCTTTGTTCTTCCTTTTCTAATGGATTTATTTCCTCTCCTTCAGAGCTCTACACATCTGTAACCACAAAGGAAATGAGACCAAAAATCTTTTAATGTGAAAGCATCATTTAACCGCTCCATTCTAAGCGTTGAGTGCGTTGACCATTTCAGGCAATATTAGCCACACTATAAGAAGACAGATCAGACAGGATAGAGCTTCTCACTTTGCTCTCAGTCATGATTACTGTCCTCTGCTTTCTGCTCCTCCTCACAGGTACGTACAGACAATATGTGTTTTATGTGTTTGTAGACTAAGAAATCTTTAGCTTTTTGATTCAACTTCTTCTCTTTTAAGTCCCTTTGTGTATTAGGCTGATAAAGAGATTGATAATTCACATCAACAATATGGTTCTTCTATATTAGAAAATAGAGCTCAAAGATTTCATTTATATTTTCTGAGGTAATTGTGAGTAGCAGAAAAATGCACTTATGAATACTTGTGTATTTATTTCCTAACCCTCACTACAATATACAATATTATACAATATATAGGTTTCCAATTTAACAGGAAAATGACTTGTATTAGACCTGTACAACTTCGTATTTCACTGTGTTAGAAATATTGTTTATTACAGGTACCATTACTTTTCTAATGTATTTTTTTTTATTTCCTCTTGGTTCAGTGGGATTCCAACAGTATTTTCTCAACAATATGGAGATATTCCAATGAAATTGACACATTTTAGTGGTTTTGTCTTTTGTTTTTTACAAACTGTTGGCAGATTAACCGGCCCTGACCAAATTAGTTTGTTATGACCCCTAATTTATGTTGTGTTCCCAAATTTCTTTAAAGCTTATGAAATTAAGCTCCACTGGCAAACTGTTCTGCAGAGCCAAAATTTGAAAAAATAAAAAATGTTGATCATCATCTTCCATTGTGAGATAAACAAATAAAGATAGTTAAATCCCACTTAAGAATTGCATCTCTGGTCATTTTACTTGTGGTTTTTGGGGGTCATATCTCAACTGATTTTCATGTTTTAGTATATTATGCAAAATCTGGACAAGTCTTAGCCCTTAGAGGTTAGATTCAAATTCAGACATTAGCATATACATTAAGATTTGATCACGCTACATTATTTGAAGTAATAGAAGTTAATGCATGTAAGAAATAAAATGTGTTTTATTCACTGTCAGGTGGAAATGCTTCAAGTTCAGAGTCACAAGAGCTTCATGAAGATCAACAGGGGTCTAATCAGAGCTTTGCACAAATATCAGGTAAATGCAATTTAAGCTAGAAAAGTACTTGGAGAGCGCAGATCTCCGCCAAGCAGCATTTAGACATACAGTATTGTAGAAAGTACGATGTCGGTATCCATAAAAAAATTCCTGGATCCAGACAGTAATTCGGATCTCCCCCAACATCTAACTGATTGTTCCTTCGGTCATTCGTGACCTTTCCTGAAAATTTCATCAAAATCCATCCATAAGTTTTTTAGTTATCCTGCTAACAGACAGACCTACAAACCACTATATGAAAACATTACCTCCTTGTTAGAGGTAAATATGTTACTTTAATAAGTTCAAATTAAGTTTAAGTTTTTTTATTTATAACGTGCCACTTCATAACCAAGTAATTTCAAGACACTTTACAGAAATATCAACCAATTAGTAATAAAACATTTCTTATAAGGAACCAGCCGATTGGGTTGAATTGTTAATTCAGCTCAATCCCACATCCTGAGCAGTAATTTACTCATTTAACTCAGCTGTGTTGAGACTGTAACACATGCGTATATTTAAAAAAATGACAAACAGCTGTTCAGCTTCTCATTTGGGGCAAAATCCTCTTTACCACTTTTAAAGTGGGTCACAGTCTGTCATGTGTGTTCAGAGAGATTTCTGACCTAAGGCTGTTCTTTCTGAGCTTGGACTCTGAACTCTGGATTTTGGATTTGCCAGTTTTCATCAAAAGCGTTTTCTATGTTTTGACATCAGAGTGTGTTTGGACTAACAATTTTCTGCTCCTCACCCTGAGCAACTTCTGACTCAACTCACATTGAGGAGGCTGTTCCTCTTGATTACACCCCTCCAAGTGACTGCCATTACCCGCAAGTCAGTCATTATACCAGTACAGTCTATATGATGGACTTGGCAAAGACCAGATGCTTTGTTTTCCAGTTTAATCAAAGTCATGGATCCTCTGATCCTTGATGGCGTCTCTCAGAGATCCTAGAGGCTAACAAGATCTGTTCAAGGATCCAGGAACTATTCTTAGCAACAGAGGGCTTTTTCTCCTCAGTACTTCTTTATAACTCTCATTCCTGAGTTCATACAGATAAATAAATTCTATCTCTGATTATAATGAAAAAAATGTAAATATTCTTTACACTTTTTCCACAGATGGAAACACAAAAGACTATGAGCAATCACATGATCATAATGGGACATCTGACAAGACTTCTAAACTAAATAGTAAGACTACTCACACTGATGGCGTAAATACTTTGATCATGTAATTCTGTTGTAATGTTCTTTACCATACAGTTTATTTTTCTAAATACAAAACAACTGTAGCTTAACACATTTTTGACAAACTGTTTGTAGATGCAACAATCTGACATTTATTACTGGAAGAAATAAGGATTTGGACTTTTTTTTTAACATTCCTGCACCGTTTTCTTAATGCAGCAGTTCAGCTGATGCTTATTTTTGAATCTTTACCTAAGATGTAAATACTGCAAGCTCTCAGAAAATGAAGAGAAATTCATGCTAAGTACATGTCATGAACAAAGTAGGTCAATGACATTAGTGATATTAGAAAAATCTTTTCTAATTGTTTTAACACCTTTTTTAAATTGCGTTGCTCTATTGTTCAGAAATACAGTTATATAAAGAATACATTTAAAAAATGTAGCGTTGTAATAAATAAATGTTTTGTGTTCATGCAGCTCGTTCCTGCAGTTATGAGGATGTTTTAAACCATCTGAACCTGACCAGAAACAATGACAAATTTATCATGAGCCGGCCGGTCAAAGACTACAGAAATAAAACAAAGATTGAACTACAAATGGTGATATATGCCATCCTGGATGTGGTAGGTTTGTTCATGTAATTTTATAAAACTTTCTAAAGTTTAAGATTCCTCTTGTTTTTGATTGCTGTGCTAGTTATTTTGCATTTGTTCACTTTTTGGTTATAATCAAAATTGTTATTTTCCTTCTATACTCTATAATTCTACATTAGCTTGCGGAAAGTGTTGTTTTTCTAACCATGGAAAAAGATAAATAAAATGACATTATTTTTTGGCTTTGTCTATAATTTTTATTATTTATGAAAAATATTACAAAGTCACTGAAATTATTTTTTTTGTTAAATTGTTGTTTAAGATTTATTGAAAGCTGTCCTGCATCTATTATTTTCAAGAACAATTTGCTAACTTAAAAAAAAATATATAACTATAAAGATTTTAATAAAAACTGTGTTTATTTATCCACAGAGAGAATCTGACCAAACTTTCATATCTTACATTTGGACCCAAATGGTGAGTTTTTTGCTGCTCAATTGAAAAGAAAACCATGAAAAATAATTTATTTTGTATTGCATCCTATTTTCTTCTGTATTTTTCTTGCAACCCATTTTCATTTTTGTCCCAATTCAGATGTGGAATAATGAACATGTTATATGGAATCGTTCAGATTTTTGTGAAATTTCATTCGTAGAAATTCCAGCTGAAGTTTTGTGGAAGCCAGATCTCACTATTGAAGAGATGTAAGTGTGCAAGTTTGATATCATTTTTTTTTTAAATAAATTGTATACAGAAACTGATGACAGAACAGAATGCACATTTTTTGCATTTTCTACCTATTGGAATGTATTTGTCTTTCCCAAATAAAAATATGAATTTAAGTTGCTTTATACCAAATATCTTACTGACAAGAAAGATGTTGTTTTTGGATTTAAAGGCTGGGCAGTGAAGGTCAATCATTAACATGACGTTGACACAGCAGCTGGACTTAATCCAGTGCATTTGGGCGGCTGTGGCTCAGTGGTTAGAGTGGTTGTCCTCCAATCTGAAGGTTGTTGGATTGATCCTGGTTTCCACCGCCACAACACTCAATTCTAAGCAACATAGTTGAAAATGGGGTCAAAAGTCCAATTTTTAGTACTCGAGATGAGTCAAAAGCAGCCCACTTACAGATGTATGAGTGCGTCACGCCCCCTTTTGACCCTTAAATTTGGGAGTTTTGAAAAAACGCTGCACGTTCTCAATCGGCACACCACCCCGATGCACGGACCCGATTTTTAGCCTTCTTGGTCGAGGCAAATTCAAATAGGAGTGAAAAAGGAACTTGAGCGCATCACAGGGCCTAAAAATCAATGGCTTTTACGCCACCACGCCTCGACCTTTCACCCCAGGGTCACCAAATTTGGTATGCACAATGTGTGGATGGCCCCCAACAATAATCCAGTGTCAGATTTGACCCACGACCCCCAGGGGAGTTTATTGCCTGTTCTAAAAACTGCCCTTCAGAATAGGGTGAGAGTCCATGGGCCTGACACTGTCATGTTCTGGGAGAGCGTTGGTGACCGTCTCGGGTTCTATTTGGTCTACAGAGCTGAAATTTTAATATGTTGTAGGAGGGCCCGGACCAACTCCAACAAGACCCCAACGGAGTCTGTGGGGCGTACAGTTTTCGAAAGGCGGGACTTTGTTCATCAGAAAAGTTTATATTTCTCCGGGCAGCCAGCCCGCGTCTTCTGGCCCGAACGGCTCCAAATTTGGCTAGCTCCGTCACGAGGGACGCTCTACCAGATTCCCAAAGCGCAAGCCAAACAGAACAATTGGGAGCTACTTTGCATCCTGGTGGCGCTACTGAGACGGGACCTAGATATTCTTATTCAGCACAGTTTTCTACATGACATAGTTGAAAATGGATTCAAAATTCCCAATTTTGATTTGAACCTGGGGCAACCAATCTCCCCCCAACCCCAAAGTGTCCGTGATGGGGACTAAATAGAGGCCAATAGGGGCCTATACGGACAGACTTTCCCCTAGAAGAGTGCTCCTATCCCCACAGAACCACCACCAGCAGCTCCACCAGATACCTCCAGAACCAGCAGCTCCACGAATGCCTGGGTACCCACACTTAAGCACCCCTCTGCGTCCTAAACCTTCCAGCTGAAGCCCCTGGAAGTCTGTGATCCTGGTAGTACAACTTTCCCTGACGGCTGCTACATAGGAGCCCGTACGGACTGCCTTACTTAATTTCTATTTCCATGTCTGTCCGTACGGCTCCTATAACGTAGCCTATATGGATAACTGTCTCTTATACACNACCTCCAGAACCAGCAGCTCCACGAATGCCTGGGTACCCACACTTAAGCACCCCTCTGCGTCCTAAACCTTCCAGCTGAAGCCCCTGGAAGTCTGTGATCCTGGTAGTACAACTTTCCCTGACGGCTGCTACATAGGAGCCCGTACGGACTGCCTTACTTAATTTCTATTTCCATGTCTGTCCGTACGGCTCCTATAACGTAGCCTATATGGATAACTGTCCGTGACGGCTCCTATAACGTAGCCCATACGGATAACTGTCCATGACGGCTCCTATACAGGAGCCCCGACGGACAGCCTTACTTGGTCTACTTTAATGTCTGTCCGTAGGGGCTCCTGTACAGCTTCTCCATCTACCGACAGCCATCTACTCCCTTGTTTGTCCATTACGGCTCCTTTACAGTGGCCTGTAGCCTACGGAAAACCGTCCGTGACTCGGGGGTAACTTTCGGTCCGCGAGGGCTGCCGTCGGCGGTTAGCCGCCAAACCGGGGGAGCGGCTTCCGGGGGGCATGGCCGGGTGGGCTGCGCCGTTCTTTCCGTTCGGGCTCCCCCGGGCATACCCACCGTGGACAGTGTGGCGCTCCCCCGTGGCAGAGTGCGGTACTGTCCCTGGGGGCAACTCGCTCCCTAACTGTCCTAAGGAAAATCTAGTCCTTCCTGTCCTTAAACTTTTTGACCCATCTGTGAATATTGGTACAAATGACTTATGTTCCCCATCTAGTTTATTTCCTACAATATTATCCCAATTACCCCTACTTTCCCTCCTACTCATTTCATTCTGAATACTTAAATCTATTAAAACTGTTGAAAAAAACCAATAAGGTGTCACTGATCAAAAGAACTTTTTAACTACTTTCCTCTCATTTAATTTAAATTCCTCTGCCAATCTACTTGCTTCCTGAATCATACTCTCATTTTTTATATATTACTGTCCTCCTCCTACTCTCATCTCTCCCTTTACCAAATGTTCATCCTCTTCACAACCTTGTACATTAACCCAGTAATTCAATTTTAATAACTTAAACTTTAGCTTCAAAGGCATCTCCCCCATTTCTACTTGCACTGATACTGTTGGTGTTGTCCAAAAAGCTCCACAAAATATTCTTAATGCCTGACTCTGTATAATTTCAATTTTCTTAACTAAAGTCTTACTTGCTAAACTATATACTATACTACCATAATCTATAATTGACCTAACCATTGCTATATACATTTGTTTCAGTGCTTTAATGCTGGCTCCCCGTTCATTTCCCCTTAAATACCTCATTACATTATTCACCTTTTTACACCTTTCTTCTACTTTATTAATATGATCCTTCCAAATTAATTTTTCATCAAATATCGCTCCCAAATACCTAAAACTTTTAACTTGTTCTACTCGCTCCCTATATAACTTAAAACAAAGAACTCTTCTTCTTCTTCTTCTACTAATGAGGTATACGCTGGCGTGCGCAATGCTGCCCTCCACTGTCAAACCATACCTAATTCTCTACACTCTAGACAGGGGTGTCAAACTCCAGGCCTCGAGGGCCACTATCCTGCATGTTATAGATGTTTCCCTGTTTCAACACACCTTATTCAAATCCTCTGCATTTCAACAAGTTCTGCAGAAGCCTGTTAACAACTTGTTCATTTGAATCAGGTGTCTTGAAGCAGAGAAACATCTAAAACATGCAGGATAGTGGCCCTCAAGGCCTGGAGTTTGACACGTGCTCTAGAATAAACACCAATGCGGCGGAGAAATTGAAAAACTGAACCATATACTTCCTGAGACTTTACACCAATTGAAAAAATTGACTTAAAGGAAAAAGAAGATAAACCTCACTCAGTCAGCGCTTTAAAAAAATGTTGCTTTTCTCTCCTGTATTTACTTTATGACAAACAAACGTGAACAATAGTTTCAGGACTACCACACCCACACAACCCATCCACATGCTTACCCACCCTAAACAAACATGCTGCTAAACCACAATGTCCTAATCTCATTCTGGTGATTACTACCTCCTCTCTACGACAAGAGGTTGATGGTTGTCTACCAGAATGAACTGATGGTTGACATGAAAAATAAAGTCTGCCTCTATTCTCTCCCTCCCATTCTTTCTGCCACAATTCTTTATAATACTTATTACAAAAGGTCAATGGAATCTTTATGGAGTGAGTCTTTTGCAAGTTCATCTGCAATTTCATTGCCCACAACACCAGAATGCCCAGGGACCCAAACAAACACCACACTGGAACCTCCACTCTCAATTTTTTTGAGCCAGAACAAAATCTCCAAAACCAAATCTTGACGCGTCTCAGATTTCCTGTGACTAAGACTCAATAGCACAGCAGCAGAATCAGAGCAGATAATAGACATTGATGGCCTCTGTTCTACTATCCACTTCACTGCCCACAAAATAGCCAGAAGCTCAACAAAAAAAACAGATAAATTATCTGCCACACGAACACTTGATCTAACTAGTGGCTCAACAATATACACTCCAAAACCAGTTCTATGTGACTCCTCTTCTTTAGACACATCAGTATAAATTTGGACGGAATCCTCCTGTTCACTTAAATATTCTTTTACATGCCTAACAGCAGCCACCCTAATCCAATAGTGAATGCCCAATTTTTCCCTTCTCAATCGCAAAGGACACTCTACAATTTCAATCAACAAGGCTGGAACCGAGGTGGATCTGAATGCCCCGCAACAGACTCTTAAGGCCTTAGTCTGCACAGAATCCAACCGACTCAGCCCAGTTTTTGATGCACTCCCAAAAACTACACAGCCATAATCCAGAATAGGCCTAATCATGGCCCTATAAACTAGCTGTAATGTACTTGTCTCTGCCCCCAAGCTACTACCTGAAAGACTTCTCATCACATTAATTACCTTCTCACACTTATTAACTACTTTTTCTACATGTGCTTTCCACCTCAGTTTCTCATCAAACCACCCCAAAAATTTAAAGACTAACCTTTTCAATCAATGGCCCATATATACGCAGATTAATAGATGGAATGTTTCTTTTTAACCCAACTATCATAAATGTACTTTTTTCTACAGACAATTTACACCCCCAACTATTTGCCCACTGTAAACAAAGAACTCATAACCACACGTTACTTAAATACTGAACCCAACTAATGACTAACTAAAAACACCTGAGTGAACAATGAGTGACACGGAGAACACTGGGAGGGAAAAAACACACCGGAACGAAAACAGGAAGTAGACGCAACGTAATGAATCAAGAGACCTAACACAACCGGGGAGAACCCAGGAAGTACATACATAACCAAAATAAAAGCAAAACTGGAAGCAAGTACAGTACAAAATAAAAGCTGAACCTAAAGACAAGGAATAAGACAAGACTAAACATGGAACCATGAGGAACTAGAAGAAATCCTGCACAAAATAATAAAATAACTGCAAGAGAAAACAGCAGAATTAAAAAAAAAAACTAGAACAAAACCCAATACCTAACAACAACACCAGACAGTACAACGGTGCTGGGAGACAATAAATAGTAAGAAATAACGGCAATATAATCCCATAAAATAATAAAATGAACAACAAACCCAAGCCTGCAGATGAAAACTGGAAAATCAAAACAGAAAACTCCTAGTCATAACAAATATATATACATTTCAAAAACGCATGTAGTTAGGAAAAGGAAAATATATAAATTTCTTCGCAAAAATGCACGTACATGGAAAAGGAAAAACAAATATATATATTTCTGCTTTTATTTCTAATTATGTCAGTTTTGGTCCTCCATACATAAAACCCTAAATTCCAGCAATGTGTATATAAAATGTATTGAATAGCTCAAGTGATGCTCAGTGTATGTTCATTGTTTCTTTTCATGATATTCATTTTTGGCATAAACTGTTTGATGTAAACAAGTTTTATATTCTCTTACAGGGTAGAGAAGGACAAAGCCCCCCCCTCCCCATTCGTTTGCATACTATCTTCTGGCCATGTGGAACTAAGGAATGACCATGTTGTGGTCAGCACCTGCAAGATGCAAGTTTACAATTTTCCCTTTGATGTTCAGAGCTGCAATCTCTCCTTCAAGTCTATATTGTACCCCGGTGAGCTGCTTACTTGTACTTTAGTTTTTAACATTCTTCAAGACACTGAGTATCT
The DNA here is from genome assembly GCA_006937955.1 of Pachypanchax playfairii. Taxonomy (NCBI): domain Eukaryota; kingdom Metazoa; phylum Chordata; class Actinopteri; order Cyprinodontiformes; family Aplocheilidae; genus Pachypanchax; species Pachypanchax playfairii. The sequence continues at coordinate 5,277,121 of SSNP01000016.1, read as the reverse complement.
GAAATCTGAATTTTTAATTCGTAATGCATGAAATGTAATGAGCTGCACGTTGGCACAGTTGGACCGCATTGCTGCCGATCAACAAGAACCCCCCGCTGAGACTTTACTGTGTGAAGTTTGTATGTAACCTGGTTCTTCCACTGTCCAGTCGGTGCTACACCCAGATCTGGGATCGTTCCATGTGAAAGCATCTGAAAAAGGGATGACCATGTATAATATTTTGAGCTGATTCAAGGATGTACTAGCAAATGGCTCCCTATCATGATTTGTCTTTAGCCAATCACAGTAAATGAAGTTCTTGCCAAATCCAGTCAGGAGAAAAGCACGCACATCTTTATCACCAAGAAGTGTACAAAGTTCTTAACTTTGCTCATTTTTCTACGAAGAAATCATCTCTAGTTCTCCTAAAACAGATCAAATAGCCACTTCTACGAGTATGTTATGGAAAAATTTGGTACGAATGAATCAGGCGAGTGAATTTTATAAAAAGGATTTATTATAAAATCATGCATGATTGAGAGCAGTCAGTCAAATGGAAATACACTGGAATGAGGATCTAAAGCGTGATGCTTGTCGAGCTGTTTTATAGTGGTGCTGATACAGAGAGGCTATCCGCACCCTGGACGTCATCACAACTCTGTGTTTAGAACATCCTGATGAGATGATGAAAATCTAATCTGAGTGTTGATGAGGACACCAAGAACAAGATGTTTTAGGTTTTAATCATTTGTAACTGTCATGTTTGTCATGAGGTAATCTGAATATCTCCAACAATGTTCCCCGGTGCGGCTATGTTTGTTTTGCTTTGCTTGGGCACTTGCTATTGTCACACCTGAACACCTGCCCCAAAGCACAATGCTGAGAAATGATTGGTCCAAAAAACCAGTAGCTTAGAGTCGGACAGTTTTGGAGCAGTACAAGAGGGATTTTCGTGGGTTTGGAAAACTCCAAACTTTGCAAAATTCAGATTGCAGCACTAGGACACCAGGATAGTTTGCATGGCCCTCCTGTTAAGGGATAGGTTTTCTCCAGGTATTCCAACCCCCCCCCTGCAAAATCTGTATTTATTGAGAGCTATTATAAGTGTGTATGTGATTTTTTTCATCTCAGTGAAGGAATTAGACATTATCGAAGACATAAGCAGCAAAGAATTGACTCAATGGTCTCGTAAGGCGATGGATTCAGAATATGAGTGGGAGTTTCTCAACATGTTGGTCACCAAACACAATGTCAGCTATTTTGGATACAGACAAACTCTACTTGTTCACACTGTAAGTATTTTCTGGACTGAGAAGTTTCATAAGGTAAAGATTTTGTTCTTTCTTTACAAAAGTTAAAATAAATGTGCAGTGTTGCTGTAATACTGCTTCATAGAGTCTTTCATTGTTACTGGAATTTTTCATTTGTTCAGTCAAACAGGAGCAGTATCCAGTTGTTGTTTTACAACATTTGTTTCTGCTTTGAGATTCTTTTTGTATTTCTATCTCACTCACTCAAATGGCAAAAAAACAAGTTTCAGATTTTCATTTTAAACCTGAAAGATTAAGATGCTAAACAATGTCTTGCATCTTTTCACAGATCAAAATGAAGAGGAAGTCTTCCCTCTATGTTGTAAACTTCTTGCTGCCTGTCCTTTTCTTCTTGTGTCTGGATTTTGCCTCTCTGATGATGTCAGATGATGGAGGCGAGAAGATTGGCTTCAAGGTCACAGTTTTGCTTGCTGTCACAGTGATGCAACTTGTACTCAATGAAATTCTCCCAGTTTCATCAAACAGCATACCAATTATAGGTAAAAAGACAGGAGCCATTTTTTATTGCTGAATCCCAATTCATCTCTTGCCCATTAGCGCCCAATTAACCATTAGCGCTTTGTGCATTAGGGGTAAAAGAAGATGTAAAACAAGCATATTTGGGCTGAGAACTTCAATAAAAAAATGTTGACTTCAAATTGGTGGGAAAAAGATGTCAAATAAAGCTGTAGGGTTAGGAGTAACACTGAGGGATGGATTTAACCTTCTTATAAGCATACAATTGTTTACTGATTCATGTTTCTTCTTCCTCTGTCTGTTTTTCTTAGTCATTTACTGCATTGGGACTTTTGCTCTGATGCTGCTCAGCCTCTTGGAGGCAATTTTTGTGAAATATCTGATGGAGAAGGACTCAGCATCTCAGGACGGCATGACAGATGCTGACCCAAGCCTGAATGAGGGGCAAGGTGACAGAAGCTACGTTTACATGTGCCAAATTTCCCCAATCTGATCAAAATCTTGGTCGATCGGAATTCCCAAATCCCTGTTCACATGGACACTAACTGAAATGATCTGATCATGTCATGAGTACACATGCACCAAGCACTCGATCAGGTTAAATGAGTTGAGCATGCGCACAGCGAGTTGTCTTTCTGGGGGAAGAAAAAAAAGTAAACAAACTCCGTCCTTTCTGCACGTCTTTCCCGCCCCATCGTGTGCTCGATCTGACTCACGTTATCCCCAATATGGACCTTCTGCAGGTGATTACCTTTATGTTTGGGTTTTTACTGGTTGCATTAACCAAGCTAGAGGCTGAATACATATTGCTACTGCTCCTCCACCACAGGAGAGGAGAGCAGGATGACAGGATGACTGCACCAGCAGACCACTTCTGTTTACTTCCCGCTATGTTTTCTACTTGGGTCTGCGAAAGCGGAAAGACGTCACGCTGAAGTTGTACGCATGCGCAAAGGGCTCTTTTCACCCTTTCTTTCCGAATGGGTGTATACATGCACGTCTATCCGAATGAAAATCGGACAAAACCACCCCTCTCGATCGGAAGTAAATTTCTTTCGGATCAGGCTGCATTGGATCAAAACATTCTGATTGACATGTTTACATGACGTCTTTTTTATCCGATTGGGCGTTTATTCCGATCAAATGTGCCCATGTAAACGTAGCTAGTAAGAGCAAAGCCTGCTTTCCTGGCTGTTTTATAAATGAGAATAATCTCAAACTATCAGTACAAACTAAATCTGATCTATAAAGTTCTGATAAGTTTCTACAAATTGTTGGAACCACCTTTGTGTTCTCTTTATCCTTCCAGAAATAAAGAAATATGTTCACTTTGCATCTATCTTTGACCAGTTTGAGGATCCGACATCATCTACCAACAAAGAGGTTAGTGTTTAATCTGTTAACAGACAGACATGTTATAGGCTCAGGGACTGATGCTAAAATAACACATTATATCAACAAAGAAAGATTTTCAAAATTTTATAGCTATAGAACATCAGTGATGTGGATATTACAGTATATTAAGAGTAGACAATGTAAAAAAATTAAACCTCTCTTATATGTTCACCCATGTAAACGTTTTCAGAAAATAAATCCAAAAACAAAACATTGCTCTGACTCAGATTGAAGAGGCTGTTCCATCTAATTACACCCCTCTTGGTGACTGTCATTGCCCACATGGGCATTGAAATCACCCAGAAAAATGACAGAATCCCCAGATAGTCCTCCTCCAGAGAGGCCATGTGATACTGACTGCTGTTTGGTGCATATGCACGATCATCAGAATTTTCTCTCCTGAAACTGCTAATTTAGGTCTATAAACTGCTTTTAGTCTGATCCTTTGTCCTGAAGCCAATTAGACATTTGGGACCCTACCAGGGACTCGCCAGACACTATAACCTCCAGGATCATAGGAGTAATAAAATCCCTCCATCATGTTTGGGTGGCAATTTACTCCTTTGACGTCAAAATCTAACTTTTTCAATAAGAATTTGTTTCTATAATTGATCATGTTTCTTCAAATATTCATTTGATAAATTTGATATGTTAGCAGCCATGAAAATGATGATAATTCACACTTGTCATTTGGCTCACTTTTAATTTATTGATCAAATCCTTCTTGCAGATTAGCAGCAAGCAACTCACTGAGGTACTGATCACAGAGGCAAAAGTCTCTGCTATGTTGAGAAAGATTAAAAATGCCATGACTCTCATCAGAAATAAGGAAGAAGAGAAGAAGCCCGGCTACTGGACCAAACTGGCTAAAAAGGTTAACAAGGTTTTCACAGTTATTTATGTCACAGGAGTCAGTGTGTTTTTATGCACAATCTTTTTTTTGTGGATGCCAAAAGAAGAAGACTAAAAGAGTGCAAACAGTGTGCTAAACATGTTGTAGAAAATGTTATTTAATAAAGGTGTAAATTTAGGTTGAGTTTTATCTTTAAACATCAGATCATTTCTGTTGATCCAGATCAGAGAGAAGGAAAATGATTTTTAGAATCACAGACTCACATTGACTTATGGTGCATTCACACCAGCCCTGTTTAGTCCGCATGAATCGAACTCTAGTTCGTTTGCACAGATAGTCTGGTTCGTTTGGGGAGGTCTGAAACGGGCAACCGAACTCTGAACTCTGGAACTCTAGTCCGCCTAAAAACGTGGATCTCGGTTTGATTGAAACAAACTCTGGTGCGGTTCGATTGCATGTGTGAACGCTACCGAACCTTGACTGCAACAAAAGCAGGAAACGGACTATATTGTGTAGCCGTCTCAGCCGCCTCGTGTAGTCCTCCGTCTCGTTATCTGCTCACCCTGAGTCCATTGCTGTAGAATATTGATCTGGTACATTCACCAAACACAAAAGATCAATCCAAAACCACCAGAATCTGCTGCTACTCTGTCTGTTTAACATTTCACTCTCCCGCAGCAGCACCAGGAAGTGCTGTAACAACAATAAATATATAGCAGAGAAACTCTACAGCGCCACCACAGGCGGGGGGTGTAACATGCTGCAAAGGTTATTTGGTTTGATTAATAGAGTGCAGTGTGAATCCAAACCGCACCAACTAAAAATAGCAATAGTGTTGCAATTTTGGTCCCCAATCGAACCGAGTCTACCGGACTATCAGGTGTGAATACAGCCTTATAAGAAGGTTGTTGGAGATTTAAAGGTTTTACGATGTTGGTAAAAGGTCACAGGTCATGCTGCAGGAGTAAGTGAACTAAAAGTGACCTGGCCTGAATCAACACTTCTGTGTTTATCTTGGAAACCAGTTGGTTTACGACCTGTGACTGTTGTCCATCCAATTATGTGTTTGTTTACTACACTCTGACTTCATTATATGACCCACACTTGTTCCCCTCCATTGCTCCATCCAAATGGGAGGTGTCTTTGTGAATAAAAAGGCAATGCAAAAGTGAACACATCAGAATCGTCTCAACACCTCGGTTGGGAGTTCTCCTTTGCAAAGCTCATTGAAACCATACCTCTGTGTCTGACTGATGGTCTTTTTGATAGTTATTTAACTTAGGGGTATTAAAATATCCTGACAAAAGTCTTTGTGAAAATCAATCAGATGATCACACTGGTATTACTTGAGTCTTGGTAACATATCAGACATTACTGGATCCACCCAAATTTTGATGACTTGTATAAAGACTTTTCTGTTCACTGAACTAAATTTGAAGTCCCTGAATTCTAGAAAAATAATACTGCTACTAGTTATAAGCATGTCTTTAAACTCTGCTTTCGTTTTTAAATGTTGCATTAGCATTTTCATCCAAATTAAAGAAAATAATATTAATAATAATGATGATGGATATTGTTTACATACATAAATATATACACTTGTGTCATTGTCCTGTTAGTCAAATTTATATGAATGTTTGAATGTATCTATTTAATACTTAATATTTTAAAATTAATTTGCATTTATGTTTTAAAATACAATATTAAAACAATTCTATTAGATGGGTTGCACTTTTAAACAGTTAATGCACAGTTATCTTGTTTTGTTCATCTGTACAAAAAAATGCCATTCACATCTGCTGTGTTTGTTTTGGTATATATACTGTAGAAAATAATTTTACCTCAATCACTTTAGCATGAAATCAAGTGATCACATGAAATGTAATTAGATTATACATTGAGATTATCATGTGTTTATTCTCCTTAAAATAAAGTCTGTATAAAAATGAGCAATAAATGATTGCATCGACTGTTGCTGTCTTTTGATTCAGCTTTATATTAACATGCTAAAGATGATCAAAATTTTGATCATGATGAGACACAATATTTGAGCAATTCAAAATGGCTAACACAGTTAATCAATGTAAGCCAACAAAAGAAGGACTAAAATTAAGCTAATTTTACAACTATTGAGCAACAATTTTACATGATTAATATACTTAGGGCCTGGCTAATCAATATTACAAGTAAAGCTAAGGGCGACTTCCTGATTTGCGGGTGATCTATTAAAGAGGCCATTTCATGCAAATTTCAGGACGTTGTGGTTATTTCTTAAGTATTAACCAGTAATATGAAACATTTTATATCTAAAAAACGTCAGGAAACACTTAACAGACCTTTTAATCTGTCTGCGTTAAAATTTGGGTGGTTCCCGCTCCTTCTGTCAGGCTGCTTCAGCAGCAGCTTGTTCATATTCATTGTTTGAATTTGCTGGACTCTGATTGTTTAACAAAATAGCCTATGAGAGCAAGGTATACTGTTTCCTGCCCTGCTGTGCATGGTAACATCAAACGTCGTGTCTTCCTGTTTGCTACGTCTTATGCTACAGCTTTTTAGCCAGCAGCATGCTAGGCGTGGTTTCAACTGTGGGAGCAGCCAAAAACTAACAAACAAGGGAGTTGTGACTAAACAGATACAGGCCGTTCGGACTCGGGAGAACTCGGGTTTTATCACCACCTGCGTAGTTTGAGAGATTAAAACTGAAAGAGAAGTTGTTGACCTGTTTTCACACCCACTATGAAGGTAAGAACACCTGTGGAGTTAAAATATTCAACAGAAACCTCAGAAAAAAATGTTTTTAATGGAAGAGCTTCTTTAAGATTGCTCGCGCAATTGACAACCAGCGCAAACAGCAATATTTAAATGAGGAGTTTGACGGCCCTATTCTCTTGCGAGCACAAGAAAGACGCAAATGGAAAATGAAATTTGAGCAACTGAAGCTTCAAATATGAGTGGAAGTGGTAAACAAAAATATTGTTGAGTTGCAGCAAAGACATCTTCAGGCATCACGCTCTGTGATGTTGTGGAATGTTGTGCAACACAGCAAACAACAGCAATCTGGGGTCCGTTCCAGAAAGCAGGTTATGTGACATAAGTTTGAGGGTAAGTTTGTAGATAACCTGAATTTTCGGTTCCAAAAACGGGTGTATCTTTCAAGGTATGTTAGTAACGAGCAGGTTATGTTTGTGGTAAGTTTGTTCCATATCAAGACATATCAAAGTGGAAGAGACTACGTGTGCTGTTGCCATGCGCAGCGGGGCAGGAAACAATATACCTTGCTCTCATAGGCTAGTTTGTTAGCCAATCTGAGTCCAGCAAATTCAAATAATCAATATGAATGAGCTTCTGACGAAGAAGCCTGACGGAAGGAGCCGGAACCACCCGAATTTTAATGCAGACAGATTGAAAGGTCTGTTAATCAGTGTTTCCTGATGTTTTTTATGCATAAAATCCTGAAAGTCCTGAAATTTGTATGAAATGGCCTCTTTAACAAAATGCTGGTTTGCTGAAATTTATCAAAAATTTAAAAGCAAAACATAATTTCTTTAAACTTGTTAAGATGTGTACAGGAAAAGATACACTCTATTTATTTAGTTCCCAAAAAGTAGATTAACTCACTAGTGAAACACCCACAAAGTGGGTCTAAACTTTTTATTTTTCTACATTGTTCAAGAACTTTTAACACTAATAAAATAATAGAAATAATCCTGCATGTTGATTTGAAATAACCTCAGAAACTAATCATTTATCACATTGACTTTTTATTCTGCACTTACCATAAACTTCTCCGTTTAACATGTTAACGTACCACTTAACTTTAATGCATGTGGCTAATGTAACTGCATTAGAGCATTAAGTTCATAAAAACTCTTTCAGAAAATGTATGAAACTATTAGTTTGACAAGAAAACATTTTATACGAAGCTTTACTGAGAACAGAAAAAAATGTACATGGAGAAAGAAATACTGTATCAGTCTGTAAGCAAAACTTTCTGAACCAAGGTGTCAAATGTTTAATAACTCAGAATTGTAAAAATAAAGATTTCCATAGAGATAAAACATTAAAAAAGAGCTGAAGTTTAAAAAAGTGCACAAAACAAATAATTTTTCTGTACAGACATCAAATATGACTCACTGTACCTACTAAATACTGACTTTAAACTTGGTTTAAACCATCATTACTATTAATTCACATTGATTGATATATTGTTTATTTTGGAATTGCTTTGGTAGCTGAGCTCTTAACTTTCCTTTTTGCCACTGAGAAAAATGTGTTTTAATGTGTTAATCGCTCCAAGTTAATTTAAAATGCTTTTCAGGGCATCTTATTATGATGGCTGCTGCTTCCATACTGCGGCTATCCTGGAAAAAGTTTTATTGTTTAATAGACATTCAGATATCGTAGCGATTATAAATAGTTTTGCCTATAAAACATTAGTAGAGGTTTTTGCACTTTGATCTACTTTCTTTTTAATGTTGGTTTCTGTGTGTTTTCTGAAATTATTTTTTATCGATTCAATGAAGCACCACAATTACTTCCAAAAGGCTGTGTGGCCTGAGAGTAACAATCCCCGTGCAGTAAACTGAGGCAAGATGATTCATTATCATGGATGCTTGCTTATAATGATGAGTAACAACAACTAGAACTTACATCACTTGTACCCATTAGAATAATCTTCAGTATTTGTGTTTCTGTTTTCATGAGGTGTCTTTAGGGGGTGCTTAAAGATGAGTTTTTTTGTTCTGTTTTAAAGCTGATATCCCTGATTTCAGATTGCCTAGCTTAGACTGTCAACAAAGTCACAGAACTCTCGCCCCTCCCGTCGGGTAGAATTCTTAAGCCACACCCCCCTCAGGTTTGGAAACATGCGTAGCCCCAGAAGACGATCGAGTGCAAGACACTGGTCTGCAGTTCATTCAAGTACCGTAACATGGCGGAATCACCGGTAAGTGAAAACAATATAACAACCAACAACTGACATTAATTGTTACTTTGTCCTGAACCTGACGTGGAACCAGCCGGCGGCTGTTTCTCCTGCTGTGACATGGTAGAGCGGCGAACACTCCCAGCAGTGGTGTGCTGCGGTAATATGTCTCAGTTTTTTAGGAGCGCAGAAGCCAAATAAATGTGGAAGTCCATATTGCTGGAGAGACTGTCCAATCATTCCTTTTGGGCCGAACCATTTGATTGGTTGATGTTTTTAGACAAATACGGGAGAACCACTTACATTTTTTTCTTTTTTTTTTTTAATCTTCACAACATATTTTTCTCCATGCTGTGTTAAAATGTTTTGTAATGGGCATGAAAAAAAATATGTTAAGCTAATTTTTTATGCAAATTAAGTACAGCAGCTTTAACTGACTGAGATCATTTTCTGTGATTTTGGTTTTTGGTTTAAGATTTTATTTCCTCTGTCATGTATGGAGGTCAGAACGATCTGATGCTGCACCTTCTTGTCACCGCCCGATTTAAGGAGCTGGTGGATGCCAGTTAGATCATAAGACACCTTGTTACTACATTACAGCTGTTACTCTTGTCATAGTTCTGTAGCATAGTGCGTATGAACCTTTTTTCATCCTGACCTTCCCCTTTTTCTATATCCATTTTCTAAAAGCCGAGCTTTTCTGGCACGTCTTGGCAAAGTGCAGCTGTCTGGTCTGACAAGAGAACCACAGGATGCAAACAGCTAAACAGTTCATGAAACCTGTGAAACAATGAAGAACTTTATTTTTATTTTCGTGTTTGTTGTTGATTCTCTATATTATCATAGCATCCTGAGTTATTGCTCACCTAAACATATTCTTTTGGTTTATATGGTAGGTAAACACCTGTGGATCTGGAGCCATTGATCTTTGTAACTTTGACCAAAATCAAAATGAACCTGAGCGTCACAAGGAAATCATTTTAGCAGGTTTTTTTTTTACCTTTCCAATATTTTTGCCACTTGCACATTTCTGCAGCAGAATGATACTAATATGACAAAGAGGTTTTGCTGACTGTGTGAACTGATTCCATTTCCAGAACTGTCCAAACACGACTTGAGTGAACCATGAAAACAGCAATTAACTGTTTGACTCTTAAGTGCTATAGGGTGTTGGCTGTTTATGGCAGTGATAGAAAAATAGCAGGAAACAACTTCATGCAGTTCACTCTCACTCAACTCTCGGCATCATGATTCTTTCTTTCTTCTGTTTTCTGCTCCTCACAGGTAAGCATATTATTTTTATGCATGTTGTTGTAGAGAATAAAATAATTTGTTTTTTGACTACATTCTTTTTCATTAATTCATTTGGACTTATAAGTGGATAATGTGTAACATGATTCCTGAGAGTGAAATTGAGGCTGATGTGAGCAGCATGTATTTTAGAGATGCTGCTGATGGACCTTGATGGTTTTTGATAACATTTTCCATCGTGTTATTTCACTTTGTCAGTCACAGTAAAGATCCTGGAAACAACTGGCTTTTTAAAAAATGCTTTATAACAAGTATGTTTTGCGATCAGTTTAAAATTTGGATGATGAATACATTAACTGTACTGGTCAGGCGCACATTAAAAGTTTTACTGTAGACTATCCATCACATACATTCAGGATTGTCCTCAAAGAAGATCATGGACTCGACATTGTTTTATGAAAAAAAAAAAAGAAGCCAGAAACTAGTCGGTCAAGTTTCACCTGATTTACTGCTTCACTGTTTTACCTGGAAAAGAATTAACATGAATAAAAAATGCATCATTGTCACCATTTCCAGTTCAGGTCTGGAAATGAATATATGCATTGATTTATTTTAATAAAGTTAGAATATCTAAAGAAGTAGAAATAATGACTTGATTTTGAAACTGAGTTTTTTCTTTCTGCCAGCTGTCTCTTGCTCAGAGTCCCAGCAGGAACTTCATGTTGACCAACAGAGATTCAATCAGAGCTTTGCAGAAATGTCAGGTACAGAAGTGAATGTTACTAACTTGACCATATTACAGTAGATATGACCTGGCTTGTTAGACAGCAACTTAAAATTGATAGTATTAGTTGGTATTAATGATTTTTACTTATAAATGAAGTGCTTTTTGATAAGTCATGTTTCCGAGTTTTTAAAACTGTTACACCCCCTTTTGCAATTTCAATGGCTTTGCAGAAGCAGTGTCAGACTGAGCTTTAGCTTGAAGACATTAGGGAAGTTTTCTGTAGCCTGAGGGAAGATCACTGGACTTAATGCTGATTGTCATGTAGTTCATACATGCATTCATTTTAATAAAATTACAATATTTAAAGAAATAGAATTCACGACTAGATGTTTAAACATTTAAACTTTTTTTTTTTTGGGGGGGGGGGGGCTTTTTTCTATATGCCAGGTGGAAATGTCTCTAGCTCAGAGTCTCAAGAACGTCATGATGACCAGCAGTGGTCCAATCGGAGCTTTGCAGAAATGCCAGGTACAAAACTATGAATGTTATAGCTCGCTAATGCTGCCTGCACTTTTCTTACCCCTGGGGGAGTCCAGGTCCTAAATGGGGGGGCAGATCAGCAGTGATCCTCTCTGCAGACTTTATAGTTCTCTGCAGTCTGTTTCCATCTTGCTGAGTCAAACCAGACTGTGACGGACTGGTAAAGGTTTGACTCAATGATTGCTGTGTAAGGAGGGGTAATTTACTGTTATCTGGTAGAAAATATTACTAAAATCACTAAAGAGCCAGCGCTAAGGACTGGATGATCATTAATGAAACCAATCATTTTTTGCTTAATCCTGAAATTTATGTTGTTAAGTAGGTTGAAACAAAATTGACTTTAAGCCTAGAGACTGACTGTGATCTGGAAATATGGAAGCTTGATTGTATTTCTAGATTTATGAGCCATTGAAATTTTTGTTGTTTGTCCTTTAAATCTGTTCAGTTGTTCGTAACCAAACTTGGCGAAGTTTCTTGTAAAATGCTCTTAAAAAGCTGGAACTGTTGGTCTTAAATACAAAATAGGTGCATAAAAAATACTTATTTTGCCCTTTTTTAAATAAAATAATTTGCAGTTAAAATATATCTTTTGTGTTTTTGCAGCACGTACCTGCAGTTATATGGATGTTTTAAACTACCTGAACTTCACACAAAACAAGGATATGTACACCCTGACCCGCCCTGTTAAAGATCACAAAACTAAGACAAAGTATCAAATACTTTTGGTGGTCTATGCCATTCTAGATGTGGTGAGTTGTACGTGTCTTTTCTTGTGTTGTTCACTTTTTGGGTTTCCATTGGTTTTGTTCTTTTTTTGTTTCAGGATTTGGGATTAGATAAAATAAGCAAAGCTAAGCTAAAACAAAAAAAAGACAAAATATACTTTATTAATCCCTCGAAAAGGTTCCTTTCGGGACATTAAGTGCAGTAAAAACATTATACAGCAGGCCTACAATAAAATTACCATGGGAGACACATTTTAACTCTCACTCTCCCCAGGCACCACCAACATGAGGGCACATAAGAATACATACATACTGTACATACATACGGTATATACAAACAAACATATATAAATATATATAAGCACGCACTTATGTGTAGAAACCAGAAAAATACAGTGGCCACATTTGGGTGGATGAGGGAAAAAAAACACACAGCACCCCCTTGAGGTGACAAGGGGCAAGACACTGTGAGGACCATCAAGTGCAGTCAGTGTAGTGAAATGTATGTGAGTGGTCATGAGAAACACCATCGCTGGGCAGATGTTATACTGTCCTTGATAATCTGCAAGCCACAGTCCCAGGTGTCTGAGGAGGAGGGGGGCTGTGTGTCTCGGCTCAAAATGTTCCAGGAGGTTTTAGTGTCGGCCTTGAAGCCTGGCCGAAATGAGATAAGAGATTAGGGCAGAACTGAGGAATTCACCAGTTCTTGGAGTCATTATGGTGCACTTTGAGTGGAAAAATCCCAAACAGCTAAATTGAACCAAATCACTTAAACAGCAGCCAATCAATCGATCATCACTTCTCCACTCCGAGCAGAAACTGCAACTTCTCCAAAGTGACGCCAATCCTTCCAGTGAGATGCAGCAGCGCACAGTTTACGGCTCAGCTCCAGAACCCCATCAGCCAATCTGCAGTCCCGTTCCTGAACCCGTATGAGATTCGCAGCCTGCTGTTTGCGATAGTACTCTGAAACCGCATCCAGTTTGCAATCCAGATCTCCAAATCTTTTTGTCCAAGTGTTGCCAGATAAGGACCATGCATTCCACAACTTTAGTTTAGTTAGTTTAGTTTAGTTTGTTGATACGTCAGGTGCAACCGCAAGTGGCAAACAGCAGGTATCCCACGATCAGTAATCCAAATATATACACATCCTCCACGTCTTCAACAATCAGAACAGACAGGCATACCATCTTCCATTCGCCCCAGGAATCCAAGGTAAACCCAGCTGGAAGGGTCGACTACGGGCTTGATGGCTCCCCCTTTTTGAGCCTTAAATTTGAAAAAAACTTTGTTCAATGCATTGAGTAACAACGAAACCAGATTGAAATGTGTCTGTTTTTACTGATCCACCTGTTCATTTCAGTTTACTTAGGTTCTTATTTCCTTTTATTGCTTTTATTTCAGTGTGGAAATATAAATGTTCCTGCATGGATCCTACGTGGATCCAGTTCATCAAGAATCCTTGCACTAAAATGAACTCTGATAAACGCTGTAAACACTTGCTATTCAAACTCCACCTTGCTACGAAGGTGTGGCTGAGACCGAGCTTCTTTAATAGTCCACAGCAGCAGAACCCTGACGTCACATACAAGGAAAACAAGGTCTCAGCCAATTGCAATGCCTGATTCAAATTCAAATGCAGTGTAACATTTTAAGCTGAAGAGGGCGCCCCACTAACGGTTTTTGGTAGAAATTATTAGTTTTATTAAGATGTGCTAAAATACCAAAAATAATACCTAGAAATCTAGGCAGGACTATTAGACACTCATTTACGTATACAGCTTACCAGCAAAAAAAAAAAGTTGGTTTGAGGATGAGCTGCTCTTTAAACTTTAAAATTGCTGAATGGGGTTTTTTCAATTTCCGTCATATTTTGCTTTCCATTTACTTCTAAACTGCTTTGGTAAATAAATATTACTGTCATTGGTTCATTTCTTTAAGCAAAGTTGTCTTACATGTATTCTTAGCTACTGTGTTAACACCTGAAATATTTCCTCACATGGTTTATTCACAGAAAATGACCGAACAAGCTTTCATATCATACGTTTGGGCTCTAATCGTGAGTCTTTCCTGAAACCAGTTTAAAATGATGAAAATTAAAATCTTAATGTGTACTTTTATCTGATTATGTATAAAACTGTTGTGCTCCATCTTGTTTTTTTCTGGTTTAGGCATGGATGAATGAATACACTATTTGGAAACCACAAGACTTTTGTGGAATTTCAAGAATAATAGTTCCAATCGAAGCGCTGTGGAAACCCGATTTCACTATTCAAGAGATGTAAGTATGCATGGCTAGGCTTACAGCAACAACAGAAACAGCAGTTTGCCTATCACAATAAATAGTCTTGGTGCTTGATAAAAAAAACAAAACAGGGTGAGTTCCTAATAGGTTCTATGTATATGATACCAAGGATTGATCTATATTGTGACAAAATTCTACAAAATTACTATCAAAGTCAGCTTTATTTTCAATTTATCCACGTGTTGACATACAGGAGAATTGAAATTATGTTTCCGTCCCATGGTGAAAAAAACAAGACATGACATTACAATTAAGCTCACTACAAATAACATAACCAGCATTGAGTAAACAATAAATAAAGTGCAGTTAGATTAAGGAATTGATATTGATATATCAATATATATATTGATATAGAAATACTGACAGTAGTTAGAAGTATGTGTGAGAAATCAGGGAACTATTAAATAATGTTTTATTTCACTTTACAAGAGATGCTGCTGAGCTTGTTAACTTGCTGTATTTTGTGTTGCGTTTGAACTTAAAGTCATTTTGATCAATCCAAAACTCAGGTCAGGTCAATTACAACAGGAATGAAACTTACACCAGTGGGCTAATGGCAGCCTCTCATCACCGTTCCACTCCTGTTGTTGACGTAAATAACTCTCCTTCTCATATACAGATGGCATTCAGCCATTGGAAACTCACTTAATTATGAAATATTTCCTAGAATTAGGATTCCTAGAGTAAAATTGTGTCTGATACACTTTTAATTTATGCTTTACTAGACCAGCTTGAGTTTAAATCTCAATCTGTTCTGTTTAAATTTGTGTACACTATATATTTTATAACTTACAGGATAGACAAGGACAAAGTCCAACCCAGCCCTTTTCTTGAGATTTCACATGATGGAGTTGTAACTTATAAGAATGATCAAGTCGTGGTCGCCACCTGCAAGTTGCACGTTTACAAATTCCCCTTTGACGTTCAGAAGTGCAACATCTCCTTCAAGTCTGTCTTGTACTCCGGTGAGTCCTATTTACGTCCACTTTTTCTGAAGAGCAGCCCCAAACTAATTTTATTTAAGTGAGCCATAAATAAGTAGTTTATTTTCTCTCTACATGTTCTTTTCTTATCAGCGTTTTTCTGTGTTTCAGATGAAGAATTAGATTATGTCATCTTTGAAGACAGTAAAGCACTCACTGAGTGGTCTCGTCAGGTGATGGATTTACAGTATGAGTGGGTGTTTTTGGACGAATCTATCTCCAACCACACTGTGGAGCATTTTGGGTACATGCAAACTGTAATTGTTTACACTGTAAGTATTTTCTGGGTTAAGATATTCCATAAGGCCATAGTTTTCTTCTTGACATGATTGTTGTGCTGTGTTGCTGTGGTCCTGGGTTAGGGTTAGAAAGATTTTTGAGTCAGTCAGTGTCACTGTTTATTTATTCTTTATAAACAAGAGCTACTGTATGTTTAGTTCCTGTTTATGCAAACATTTCCAATCTTGCTGTTAAAGATTCACAAAAATATTCTTTGAAAATTGAACTTTTTTAACATAAGTCAGCAAATGCACCGGTAGTCATAAATAATACAGACTACAACAGACTATTAAGATTGAACTGTTTCTTGGTGTGTCCTTACCATGAACAGATGTTAGATGATCTCATGTGTCCTTTCATAGATCAATATGAAGAGGAAGTCTTCCCTCTATGTTGTAAACTTCTTGCTGCCTGTACTCTTCTTCCTGTGCCTGGACTTTGCCTCCCTCATGATGGCAGACAATGGAGGCGAGAAGATTGGCTTTAAAATTACTGTGCTGCTTGCTGTCACAGTAATGCAACTTCTCCTCAACGACGTTCTACCTTTCACATCACGCAAGATTCCACTCATAGGTAAAAAAAACCAAACAAGTTGTGCCCCCAACCAACATTTGGATGAGAGGCTTGTGTTTTTCATGTGATGTTGTAAAGATTGAGAACCCAAACATGGAATAAAGAAGGCAGAGAGCTACAAGGTATAAAGTTTTTTTTTAAGTTGAAAGAAATAAAGCAGAACAGGAAGGGAAGATAAACAACAACGGTCTGTATCGTGTTATTTGGGGTGTTTAAAGTTATTTAACCTTAATTTAACAGATTGCTGTTAACAGTGGCACAAGAGATCTGCTACTGATCCAAAATTACCCTCATAATCTCAAGATCAACAAATCCATAAAGGGAAATTTGAAGACAAATATTAAGATTAGAATTTTTTTTAATCACATAACAAAATCAGATAATGAATAATGCGCATCAATTAACTGATAATTTAAAGGCCAATAAGAAGAAATAAGTCAGATAGATTGGAAGGAGCAGGGACAAGTTTAAGGAAATATGGAGTTAACACTTTCTGAGATATCCAAAAAAGAAAATGACTTCATATATAAATGTATTTAATTTAAAAATTTTAAACAACATTAAATATTTTTCCATATGTGGATGACACAGTGTTAATTTAACCTGAGAAGTAAAAAAAATCTATGCAGCATTTGATTCATTTTCCATAATTTTATAATTTCCAACATGCAGTTGTTATGAAAATACACAAATTTGGCTAGGCTGATGCTTTACTGAGGACAAACCACATATTTACCAACCAGCCTGGTGCCTTGGAAGGACAAGCAGTACCTGTTTTGAAATAACACAATATGTTTATGTTCACTATTACTGAACTTTTACTGGCATTTGGGGCTGCATTCATGCTACAGTACATACAAAGCAAAGCAGAGGTTATACTAATGACATATAAATTAAAGTTGAGAGACAATAAGCAAAGAGGTCAGAAAGGTCACAAAGAATTATCAGATAAGACAAAATCAAATCCAGAATACAAGAGCAATAAGTTTGTATGTGTTAAACTCAAGCATAAAGATTGATCTCCTGCCCATGTGAAAGGAATCTATGTCAACTGATGGTCTTTTGTTTTTTAGCAGTGACAAATTAAGAGATATTGGTAGGAATAACACTAGAAAATGGGATTTTACCCTCATATTGTCAAGTGTGTGGTAAAGGACCCAAATGCAGGCAGAATACAGGGACTTAAGGAGAAAACACTTTGAGAACAGCAAAAAACAAAAGACTGAAATTGTAGCAGGGGAAAAACTTACAATAATCCAGTTTAGGCAAGGGTGCAGCAAACACAAGGAGCTCAGGGAAAATGACAGGAACTGACAAACAGAATGAGCAAGTGAGGTGGATTTATATTGGTAACAGGTGATTATTGTCAAAAGACAGCTAAGAGATGCAAAGGATCTAATCAGGAGAACAACAAACAGATGTGAGAGAGTGAGCAGAATGAAGAGAAAAGGAAATCCTTGGAAAAAAAGACAAAGCAATGAATAACTAAACTGCACAGGGAAAAAGACTTAGTTATTAAAACACAGGGAACTTGGGTAAAAACAAACATGACTGCATGGACTAAACAAAAACTGTAAGAACTGACTCACACAAGGGAAAAATCCAAGTGACATATGGAACGTTGAGATTGACCAAAAAAATCAAGTGGAGACAACCAAAAATCTTTGAAAAAGAAATACTCCACAAGCAAGAGAACAGATTTGGAACCCCTTGGAACAAAAACGCTGGAAAAAATCTGATGGAAAACAGCATGAAAACAAACTCAAAATCTAAACTCATGGTTCCCTTCTTATTCTTTGTCCTCTGTCTGCTCCTCTCAGTGATTTACTGCATTGGGATATTTGGTCTGATGCTGCTCAGCCTCCTCGAGGCAATTTTGGTCAAATANGTTAACACTTTCTGAGATATCCAAAAAAGAAAATGACTTCATATATAAATGTATTTAATTTAAAAATTTTAAACAACATTAAATATTTTTCCATATGTGGATGACACAGTGTTAATTTAACCTGAGAAGTAAAACAAATCTATGCAGCATTTGATTCATTTTCCATAATTTTATAATTTCCAACATGCAGTTGTTATGAAAATACACAAATTTGGCTAGGCTGATGCTTTACTGAGGACAAACCACATATTTACCAACCAGCCTGGTGCCTTGGAAGGACAAGCAGTACCTGTTTTGAAATAACACAATATGTTTATGTTCACTATTACTGAACTTTTACTGGCATTTGGGGCTGCATTCATGCTACAGTACATACAAAGCAAAGCAGACTGAGGTTATACTAATGACATATAAATTAAAGTTGAGAGACAATAAGCAAAGAGGTCAGAAAGGTCACAAAGAATTATCAGATAAGACAAAATCAAATCCAGAATACAAGAGCAATAAGTTTGTATGTGTTAAACTCAAGCATAAAGATTGATCTCCTGCCCATGTGAAAGGAATCTATGTCAACTGATGGTCTTTTGTTTTTTAGCAGTGACAAATTAAGAGATATTGGTAGGAATAACACTAGAAAATGGGATTTTACCCTCATATTGTCAAGTGTGTGGTAAAGGACCCAAATGCAGGCAGAATACAGGGACTTAAGGAGAAAACACTTTGAGAACAGCAAAAAACAAAAGACTGAAATTGTAGCAGGGGAAAAACTTACAATAATCCAGTTTAGGCAAGGGTGCAGCAAACACAAGGAGCTCAGGGAAAATGACAGGAACTGACAAACAGAACGAGCAAGTGAGATGGATTTATATTGGTAACAGGTGATTATTGTCAAAAGACAGCTAAGAGATGCAAAGGATCTAATCAGGAGAACAACAAACAGATGTGAGAGAGTGAGCAGAATGAAGAGAAAAGGAAATCCTTGGAAAAAAAGACAAAGCAATGAATAACTAAACTGCACAGGGAAAAAGACTTAGTTATTAAAACACAGGGAACTTGGGTAAAAACAAACATGACTGCATGGACTAAACAAAAACTGTAAGAACTGACTCACACAAGGGAAAAATCCAAGTGACATATGGAACGTTGAGATTGACCAAAAAAATCAAGTGGAGACAACCAAAAATCTTTGAAAAAGAAACACTCCACAAGCAAGAGAACAGATTTGGAACCCCTTGGAACAAAAACGCTGGAAAAAATCTGATGGAAAACAGCATGAAAACAAACTCAAAATCTAAACTCATGGTTCCTTTCTTATTCTTTGTCCTCTGTCTGCTCCTCTCAGTGATTTACTGCATTGGGATATTTGGTCTGATGCTGCTCAGCCTCCTCGAGGCAATTTTGGTCAAATATCTGATGGAGAAAGATTCTGCATCTCAGGACCGCGTGAAAGAAACGGACATAATCATGAATAAGGCAAAAGGTGAAGATCACAGCAAAGTCATGGATATGACTATGTTTGGACTGAGAAAACTTTCTATGATTTCTAATGTGTTGGATAGCACATCTCCTTAATTGTATCTATATGTTGATTTAACCTGAGTCTCTTACTTCCTTCCAGAAATGAAGAAATGTGGCTCTAACTACAGTGAAAAGGGAGATCAAACATCAAGTATCTACAAAGAGGTTAGCATAAGTGATTTCATTTAAACTGGAAAACAAGTATATAACTTTTCTCTAGAAGAAGAGTTCAGACTAGTTTCTCAGAAGCAGTAAATGTATGAACTGTGAGAAAACCTGCAACCAGCAAATGATTTGGGTGTAAACTTTTAAAAAGTGGACCAAGAACTGACCCTTGTGGTACGCCAGAATTAAATGTGGGTAAAAACGAATCACAGGTGAAAATACCCTATTCATGACATTGAAGTATATTTACTAAACTACAAACACTTTAAAATCTTACAATTGATCATTTGTGAATAAGAATATCACAGTTCAACATGCCAAAGGTCATTTTATTGAGAGATGACTGAATTCAATCAACAAAAAACAATCTCCTATATGTTGTCAATGTTTCTGTGTTTCAGAAGTTAATCATTCTGATAAAGCACAATTTTCTTTTCGTTTTATTATGTTTTAAAACTTTTTTTCCTGGCAGTGGAACTAGGTAACTATGCCACGTGGTTCTTGTTAATAATCTATTAAATAATTTTTGCAGGGTAGCAGCAGTCAGCTGACTGAGATATTTCTTGCAATGGAAAAAGTCTCAGATGAGCTGGAGGGAATCAAGAAAACTCTCCACAGCAACATACTGAGCGAAGTGGAGTCTGGTTACTGGACCAAAGTGGCTAAAAGAGTCAACAAAGTTTTTACAATTTGTTATGTCACAGGCGTCTTTGTGTTTTTGTGCACAGTCTTCTTCTTGTGGGCATCTGAATCTTACTAAAATTGTGTTAACATTTAAACTATAAAGGCAATTGTTTTCTTGCATTGGCATGAATTTTTGAATATTTTTTATACACTCTGACTTTTGAGAAACTGTTTGCAAGTCAAATGCTCTATGATGACTACACTGATATTGTTAGAAAGCTTGCTATATCAACATTTTTGAGCAGCAGTAGGACTTCAGGCCAAGAAAGAGTGCTCGCGATGCAGTATTGGCTTTAGGATTGTTGAAAAATCTCGAAAAAAGCATTTGTGGTTCTGTATGAAGAAGTCAGGAGTTGCAGAGAAGTATGTTAGAATGGTGCAGGACATGTCTGACAGCTGTAAGGTGGTGTGAGACGTAGGTGAGACAGAGGAGTTCAATGTGGAGGTGGGATACATCAAGGATCATCCTTGAGTCCCCTTTTGTTTGCCATGGTGATGGACAGATTGACAGACAAGGTCAGAGATGAATCTCCATGGATCATTATGTTTACAGATGGCATAGTTATCTGTACTGAAAACAGGGAGCAGGTGGTGGAACATCTGGAGAAGTAGAGGTGCACTTGAAAGAAGAGGGATGAGGATTCGCTGCAGAAAGACAGAGTCCATTAGGTAGTAATTAGGTAGCCTATGAGCAGCTGCAGGGCATGAGACATGATTACAACAATGATCTTGAAAGTGAGTTGTGCAAACACTAGATACTAAACTTAACTTAAAGGTGGTATATGGAACTTGGAACACAATAACACAGCATAAAGTCTTCAGCCATCTGGGTGCCAGGCTCGTTAACCCCCCCGCGCGCTCACGCTCCGATGCTCAGGTCGATCAATATTCCTCACCAAACCCACTCGGACCCCCGATCCGAGCAGGACCACAAAATATCATGAGTTCAGCTCACTAATCATGCTCTCCAGCCCCGCTGATCACACACTGACTCTGATAAAAGCAGCTCCTACCTGTTTGAAGCTCAATCATCGATTCAGTCCGTGGCAAAGAGTTCACAGTCTCACCGTATGTCTTCCAGTCAAAAAAGTGGCCCGAAGCATTCATTCACCTCAGCAACATGCAGCTACATGTTAGCTAGCTGCTAATAGCTGCTATTAAAAATTTCCACACAGAACTTGCTCGTCACATGAGAAAGCCTTTATGGCAAGCAAATAAGGTATATAATCACCACATGTCCCCGGTTATTCCAGCTGCTTGACCTGCAGACTCCACAGTACCAGCCTCACTGTGCTGGATTATTTATGGTATTAGGTGACCCAAAATGGTGCCCACTGCTCTGCCAGCTATTGGCTGGTAGATGTAAACAAAATGCCAATGTCGTGCCCGTCAAAATAAATATTTTATAATATTTTACTTCAAATATAATTTTTAAAGGAAAGGCTGTGTTTTCATTCTACAACCCTCTAAACGCCCGTGGAGGCATTATTTTGTTAAAAATATTGCTTTTAATGAAAATATTCCATATAACACCTTTAAATCAACCTGGAACAGAAATCAAATCACAAAACTATGACAAAGGTGTAGAAGAAGCTGAACACAGACAGGAATAGTAACATGGAGAGGAGGTTCATCAGACATTAATAGAATTGAGCCAACATCTTTTTTTGTCAAAATAATCTTTTAAACATAGTCAACTTAAATTAAGTGTCATCTTATCTTGTTCATATGTAATAAACTCCTTCTTCAGGGCAGCAGCATCCAGCAGATGGAGGTATCTCTTGCACTGGAGAGGTTTTCAGATGAGCTCAGGGAGATGAAGAAAACAATATCTCTAACCAACAGCATGAAAGACGAGAGCAGGTTACTGGATCAGAGTGGCTCAAAGAATCAACAAGATTTTTGCAGGTTGTTATGTTACAGCTCTGATTCCCTTTTTAATCACTATGTTTTCATTATGAAGGGAAGAAAGTTTTTTCAATCACTGAGCAATGATGTGCTGAATATGTTTATGCATGTAAATGGAACAGCTTTGATGAGATAGTGAAAACATGTTAGCGGTGTATCAGATCTCCAGGCATGTGCTTACGTGTGGTGATATAATGTGATGCTGCACACGTCTGCTGTCTTGTGTAAATGAAAAACAAAATCTGATCTGATTCAGAAAACTGTCAGACTGAAACCTGTGAGAAATAAATGACAAAGTAAAACTTTAAACAGACAATTTGTGAATTCTTAATATTTAACATAAAGCTAAGTTTGTTAAAAACGTTTTTATATTACACGGTGCCAGATATTCATTTGCTTCGTCTCCCCAGCAGCTGATGTTTTAATGTGATTTGATTAAATAAATAATCAAATCAGACTGTGGGACAGGGTGTGTTCGCCCTTCCCTCTCTCCGTCAGAGGAGACAGATTTTTTTTCTTTTACCATTTAGATTTCCCCACAGCCCTGAAGCGCACATTCACCGTCCACCCACTATTATCTGGGTCTTCTAATAATGTTGCTGACAAATATCCTCTTTCTGCTCCTCCTCATTGGTAAGATTTATTATTATTATTATTATTATTATTATTATTATTATTATTATTATTATTATTATTATTATTATTATTATTATTATTATTATTATTATTCATGTTATTGTTGTTATACATGTTTAACTTGTGGCTTAATAAATAAAGAAATAACTCCCAGGAATTAAGTTATTATATTTTGATGGTGGAAAGACTGCTAATTTTTAATTGCATTAACATACTAAAGTGTACTTTTTGATATTTATACAAGCTATATATTTAATGGAGAGTCTTGTCAGAGTCAGTGTTTAATCTATATTTGCTGGCAGAGCAGCTGTGACCACAATCAATGGAGTTTATGGAGTTTGGATTTGTGCTAAGAGGCTGATAAAAAATGCATGAACTTCAAGTTTAACAGCAGCGGCACAAATAATACAAACAAAACTTCAGGTTTTCTGGACTTTAAAGAAGAAACATCAGCATATTTGATCTTTTTCTCTCTGAAATTGTTCTTGTGTTTATAGCTGTAGATTCCTCTGAGAGAGAGTGCAGTTATCAAGATGTTTTAAACTACCTGAACCTGACCAAAAGCAACGAGCTGTTCTACATGACCCGGCCCGTTAAAGACTTCAGAAAACCCACAGAGGTGTTTCTGGAAATTCTCCTGTATGCTATCCTGGATGTGGTAAGTGGTTAAAGTCTTTATCTGATCATAAAACATACATTTTGTCTTTTATAAGTATCTTAAATCCAAGATAAAATGTGTCAATGTTGCACTTTATTAAACTAATTTACCCTGTTTTATCTAAACTGTGAGCAAAAACAGTGACTAATAGCTGGCGTCATGGGAAAAGCACTTTAATAACTTTTACCACAAAGATAAAAAAAAAAAAAGATCTGAAAGAGTGATGCGCTCTTCCAGTAGCCCATTAAAGAGCAGACAAAGTGTCTTTTTAATTACTCTGTATCTGCTCAGATTACACATTTAAATCCAAACGCATTTAGACAATAACACATGGCGATAATGTCTACTGCAGGAAAGAAAAAGACACACAATTTCAGACAAGATCCAAAAATTTGTATTTGATTATTTGGGTTAAAACAGGTCAAGATTGTGTAATAAATCTTTCTGTTTGCATGTAAATTCTCTTGTTGTTGTTTATTTTACTTGACTTGTGAAAAACATTTTTCCTTCAGTGTTTCAGGAATACATCACATGACATGATCTATATGTCGGTGACAGTGTGAACTTACCATTGCAGACGTCAGAATCAGTTATAGAAGGACAGTCAGCGTGTAATTCAGTAAGACACGAATCTGCTTTCACAGTGTAATGGACAACAAGGCACCTACTCTGTATAACTTAATTATGAACCAATAAAGAGTCTAGAACCAGAATAAGATACTTTTTCTGCCCACCACATTAAAAATTAGATTAACTTTTTGTCTCAAAAAGGGATATTTTTCAGTAAAATCCACAACGTGTTCCTTTTTCTCAGCACATAGTCATAAAACACACACAGGGCTGTCTAATAGACTTCAATCTCTTTAACCGTACACTGTATTAAACTAAATAAATGGGACATTTTTCTTGATTAAAAAAACAAAAATATACCCCAATATATTTTTCCAGGTGTTAAATGTTGTTAATCCATGTGGTTTTTACCTTGCAGTATTTTTAAATATTAATTTTCTTCATGCGTTTAGTTGGAAGCTCCTACAAATAAAATAATATAGCTTCACGTTTTTTATGATCAAGTAGATGGAGACAGATCATCTATCTCTATATACAGTCTTTGTTTTCAGCTTATAAACAGACACCAAGAGACCAGAGACTAAAGTTATTTGCCAGCTGACACATTAGCAGCGTTTTAGCACCATGGTAACCAAGAGGAGAAGCTTGTTGTAGATTAACTAATTGCTTAGCATAATGTTTTAACCAAATTTATGAGGTCGCTGCAATTCATGTTGAAAAATCCTACCAAAGAGCATCTCATTGAGTTCAGTTTTCTAAATAAGCGTTTTCTTTCTTTTCTGTGTCGTAATACAGACGTAACACATAACGTAAGATAAGAGTGTAATGTGTAACTGTGATGCCACTCTGTTCTTTGACCTGAACAGATTGTCTTTTATTTTTCTTCTAACAGAGAGAAATTGACCAGACGTTTATTCCTTATGTTTGGATTATTCTGGTAAGTTTTTCATTGGAATAATATTGGAATTCCTCCTTTTTTTTTTTTCTTTCTCAAACATTTTTAACTCACAGTAGCTGCACCATCACATGAACTCGCTGTGGAGAGACATAACATCTGAGACGGTGTCCTTGATAACTCTCCTCACGCACTTGCACACACTGATTGCACTCACGTTCTTATTAAAGTTCTAAACATGTCTCGTGAGTTGTTCCCTGCTGAGGCGTTTTTTTTTTTTGTTATCTCAAACAGCGCCAATAGAGGGCGCTGCGTGAGAGGATTTTTTTTTTCTCCTCTCTAACCTCATGTGGTCACTATGCTTTCTGGTTCCTATATATAAGTTTATACGTATATATATGTATGTATATGTATGTGTATCTTATACTCTTATCTGGCGCCCTCCCAGTGGCTGCCTCGGAGAGTGAGAGTGAAAATAAGTCTCCAAAGTATATTTCGTTGTACTTGTGCTCTGTACTTGTATAATAAATCTCTTCATTCATTCACATAAACTTATTCATGGTTTGTTATTTTACGCTCTGCGTTCCTCTGTAGAAGTGGCAGAATGATTACATTTCCTGGAATCCCAGTGATTTTTGTGGAATTGAAAATGTTACTATTCCTACTGATATACTGTGGAAGCCGGACCTGACCATCGAAGAGATGTAAGTATAGTTAAAAAAATGATCGCAAAAACCGAATACTGAGCAACACATGTTGAGTGTAACTACTTTTATTTTGCTTTTTGTCTGTCAACAAAATAAAAGAAATGAAAGATGCTCAATCAGCAGAGTCGAATATTTAAACTACTATTGTTATTGTTATGATTGGTATGTACGTCGTTTCACGTTAATCAAGAAGTATGTAACAGAATGTTTGAGAAAATATATATCTAAATCCAATTGGACACAGAAGACATTATCTGATGGACAGAGAGGAAATAAACAGGGTAGTGAGGCGACTGTCTTAGAAATAAAGTGATTATGTTTGAAGAATGATAGAGTGTCATTCCATAAACTTTTATCCAGTTACATGAATAACACAATGAAAAATATAAAGGGTTACCATTAGATAGAATTTAAAATTTAAACTTTCTGGTTGCAAAAGCATCTTTTTAACAAATATGTGTTTAATTACATATTTTTAATTAATTAACAGGACAGAAAAGGACAAAGCCCCTCCAAGTCCTCACCTGACCATCAACAGCTCTGGAACAGTCTGTGTTCAGAACGACCAGGTGTTGGTCAGCACCTGCAGGATGCAGATTTACAAATTCCCATTTGACATTCAGAGCTGTAACCTCTCAGTCAAATCAGTTGTGCACTCTGGTGAGATTTATTCTCTGTTGGGTTTGTGTTCTTTTGCTTTAGTGGTCAACGTTCCCCTAGCGCAGAACATGTTTCATAGAAAGAATGGAAAAATATCAACAGATGATGTCTTACCTGTTGTAGAAAGCTCTTTGAAAGACCTGGATTTTGGGAAATAAAGATTTGATCTTATTGGATAGAGATGCTAACAGCTAGCTACAGAGGAGCCAGATCCATCCATCCATCCATCCATCCATCCATCCATCCATCCATCCATCCATCCATCCATCCATCCATCCATCCATCCATCCCCTCAGCACAAGTGACAGTCTCCAGCTCCTCCTGGGGATCAAGGTGTTCCCATGCCAGATAGGAAATATATAATCCATCCATTGAATTCCGGGTCTGTCTGGAGGTCTTCTCCTAGTAGGACCTGCCCAAAAAAACCTCCCTGGGGAGATGAACTGGAGGCATCCTAATCAGAAGCTCAAACCACATCAGCTGACTATTTTCAACATGAAGGAGCAGCAGCTGCTTCAAACTCCTCCCAGGTGATGGAGCTTCTCACCTTATCTCTGAGGTTGAGCCTGGTCACCCTCCACAGCAAGCTCATGTCAGCTGCTTGCATCTGTGATCTTGTTCTTCGTAATCTTTGGTGTCAGAATGTAGACGAACCAGTAAATCAACATCACCACAACATTCTGAAGCAACGTCCATGTTGCTGTGGTCAAATCCATCAGTCCATCTCCTGCGCCATCCTGAATCCACCTATGCTTAAACTCCTCTATGAGAGGCAAAGTGTCACTTTCAGAACTATGGTCTCAAATTTTGAGGGGCTGAGTTTTAATATTACTGTCAATGTTACAGTAATATTACAATGTTATTCTGGCAAAAATATGAATTTCTGACTGCAAGTTCTGCAGTGAGGTGAAAGAGTAACAGCTAGCTGGCTAATGTTACTGTATATAACCAAAGAGTTACATGTAAATAACAAGTTTTCATATATTTAGGAGGTTTAAATGTTTAGAGTTAGAAGGGTTTAAGAAAATAGTGAAACACTGAGACATTTTTAAAATTAATGGAGACTTTTTTTAATGACAGTGGGCTAATCCTGTTTGGGACCAGTCTTATGGATGTAGCCAAACTTAGGTCATTCAAAGTGTTTTATAAAAGATGTAAGACATTATAGGTTTTACTTGTTTCTAATTTCATTGAAAAAACAAAACAAAAAAAAGATTTGAACTATCCTTTTAATGCCAATTATAGAGATTCATCAACATATTTACTAATAAAAGTTATTTTAAGCAGCTGTGAAACTTATTTTCAGTATCTTTTGGTGTCTGATAATTAAAGTTAAAGTGTTTTGAGTAAATATCAGCCATCTGCAAAATTATAAAACTAAACATCTGCTTTGTTTGTTTGTTTTATACCATTTCAGTTGAGGAAATAAGGCTTATTCATCATCTGAACTCTTCAGTAACCACTGACTGGTCTCGGCAGTTGATGCGGATGCAGTATGAGTGGCTGTTTGTGAGCATGATTGTCACCAGCAAAACTGTTTTTCCATTTGGATCCGTGCAAGATGTGATTATTTACACTGTAAGTACCAAAACCAGCAAAAATGTAGAAATAAATAGTATTTATCTCCCTAAAAGAGTTTCCATGATTTGCTTTTATCGGAGATTCCAGAGCATGAAGAAGTATCTTCTGACACTTTCTTTTCCTTTTTCAGATCTCCATGAAAAGGAGGCCGACACTCTACATCGTCAACTTCCTGCTGCCCATCCTCTTCTTCTTGGGTCTGGACTTGGCCTCGTTCCTGATCTCAGACAGAGGAGGCGAGAAGCTCAGTTATAAGGTCACCGTGCTGCTCGCCGTCACTGTAATGCAGCTCATCCTCAACGACATTCTGCCTTCGTCATCAGACAGGATCCCACTTATAAGTAAACTAATCAAAGGCCCTGAACACTTTCATGAACATTACAGATTGATCAGGAGGAAGGAGTAATAACATTTTTTACTGTAGTCTGTTTACACTGAGACAACATATAAATGATTTGTTTACTAATCATCCTTGCGATCTTCTCTCCTCAGTGATCTACTGCATTGGGATTTTTTCCCTGATGATGCTCAGCCTCCTGGAGACGATTTTAATGATGTATCTGATGGAGAAAGAAGATGCGTCTCAAGATGACGAGACACAGAGAGAACAAGGCGATGTAGGAGAGGGTCGTGGACAGAATCCAGGCAGAGACACCAACCGCCACAGCTGTGATAGAGGTGGGATTTACTTTGCAGAAAATGAAAATGTTGTTTTTTGATTTTCTTAAAATATAGTGAGATGTTTGCAGCATTCCAGCAACTGAACTTTCCTTTTATTGTACATATGAATTTGGAAACAACTGATTAAACTTAAAGTGAAAGTTTCAGCATTTAAAAATGTCAATTAGTGAAATGAAAACTGCAGTAAAATGATGATCATTTTAGAAGTGTTATTAAAAGTGCGCATACACATAAAATGAGATCCGTAAAGGGATATTGAAATGTAAGGTACAGTACTTACTGTCTTATATTTTGATACACTCCAATGTTAAAATCTGGTGTAAGTATTTTAAAGTTTTTTTCTTTTCAGAGAAGAAGAACTGGACTCCATGTGTGTGGGTTTGTGGTGTGTCTGCAGACAACACTGAACCACTTCAGGTTTGGATTGAACTTCATATGTTTTATTAAACTGCTCAGAACAAACCGCTCTAATTAAAATATTTAAAGGCTGATGCATGTGGTTTTTTGCTTGTGTTTTTATGCAAAATACTTACAAAACACAGTTTAAATAGACTGTGTTTAAGCTTTCATTTGATATTAAAAGGCTTTTTCCTGATTGCAGTAAAACTAATGAATTAAAACCCAAATACAGATATAGTAAATGCGTGTTTTCTTGGATTTTTCAGTGTTATTTGCTGTTTAATCTGTTTCAGGGTTCTGGCAGCCAGCAGATAGAGGAACCACGTACCTCAGAGAAATCATCAGATGAGCTGATAGAGCTGATAAAAACAGTGACTCTCCTCCTGAACAGCATGAGGGAAGAAAGGAAACCTGGCTATTGGACCAGAAGAATTAAAACCATCAACAAAGTTTACTTTTTATTCTACATTACAGCATCCAGTCTGTTCTTAGGCCTTATGTTTTACAGCTGGTTGAATGACGATAAATAAAACTACAATCAGATCATTTTTATTTCTTTTTATTTAATTTTACATCCAGAAAAGAAAATAATCTGGTATGATAATCTAAATTTATTAGATTTGATTTTTAGGCTTTTAGCACTGTCCAATCAAAACATCTTTGGATCTGCTTGAATTCACCAAACTGTTTTTTTATTGAAAGCATTTTATGCATGTTTTTTGAAGAAAGATGAGTATTTGTGCTAAAGGTAATCTGAGGTGTGTGAACTTTGAGAATTTTTGTTTTGTTTCATTTTATTTTAAATGCTTTATCTAAAAATACTTTATGTGTGGTAACCAAACTGTTTAGATATCTGCAGTCTTTTTATGGTGTTTATTGCATGCTATTTGTTGGCATTATCAGCAGAGGAAATCACTGTAACTGACAACAAAATGCTCTGATTTACATAAAACATAATCTCTACTCAGTAAAAATCATTTTTATTCTCTCATCCAACTTTGAACATGTTAGACTCCAATTCTTGTTGTTTTTAAATCTAAGTTATACTCATTGACTTTTACTCAACATGAGAGCTTTTATATTTTTTTTTTATTTCATTTTTTGAAATTAATTGTACTGTTTTTCTTTTTTTCCTCTGTCTTTTAAACATGTCATTCAAAAAAGTGTAGGTAACTAACATAAAACATTTTTTTTGTACAGTTGGTTACCTTCATGGAACAAAGTGCTGTATGATGAATAAACTTGACCAGAACGCAAAGACATTTGGATTTTTTTAGTCTAGATGTCAGAAAAGGGAGATTTTATTTAGTTATAAAGAGATTTCTGAAGAGAACACATGGGCTTGATTTTAAATAAAATGATTTATTCTACAATATGTTTAATAACTCCCCTCAAAACAGTAGACACTCTTTATGATTCAATCTAAAATTATACTCATGTCATTTTGCAGCAGCTAATGACAGGAATATAGCCTCAAATCCACAAATTAATGACCATTTAAATCTAAAGAAATTCAACAGGTTATTGCTGACTGTTGTTGTTATTGATCACACCTTACATATTAACATTTTATTTTATTTACATGCTCTGTTTTGCTTGTGCACTAGTTCTCACTCAGTTTACCTGGTCAGGTAGTAAATAATAGTAAACATTTGATATATTATAGCTAATACATTTTTTTATTTTAATGTTTAAAGGTGTATCCTCCTCCGGTACTACAGGGGGCGCTGTTTGCTTTCGCCGTCTCCACGTCGTGTCTCAATCAATGACGTGGATTTTCATTCAGGCAGTCAGTGCTGCCAAAATCACAACCTGGCTTGAGTTTTTCCACCAACTTTATTTAAATTTTCACATTTAGTCACTCCGTTTTTGTCCACTGGTTGATAGTTTTGGACGGGATTGTTGGCTACGGTTCTTTTTACAGGTGAGAATGTCAAAATGTTCGTTTTTACTTGATTTCCTGTTCATGAAAGTACCGAAAGTGTTGCAGTTGGTCTCAGATTCAGCTCATTTTCATGTTTTTGTCGATGTGGATGTGTTTTGTCAGACTGCAGAATGAGTAAAAACAAAGTGTTAAACTTGAAGGATAAAATCAGCGGGAATGAAGCGGACCTGAGTCTGTCTAACCTCAGTGAGGTGCCAGTCAAGGAGCTCGTAAGTTACTGTTTTTAAATCAATAAATAAATGTAAAAAATCCAATATTTAGCCTTTTTATATACTATTAGTGGGATTTAAACCAACCAACCTCTTTATGTATTTCGGCTGATTATATTTTTGCCGTTATTAAATATATAATAATCTGTTTTATTCTTTTCTTACAGGCTTTATTCCCCAAAGCCACTGTCCTGGACTTGTCTTGTAACAACATTATCTCCCTTCCTGTAAGTATCAAGATATTGAATTAATGTCTAACATTTTATAGTCTGAAGGATCTGGGATGTTTTACAAACTGCAGAATCTGTATTTCTACTCTATAACTATTGTTATTTCTTGAGTTTTACACTTCATGCAAATGAAGTACGTTTATATCTGGGATGAAATTAAACCTATGAATTAAACTTTCCTCATCTACGTCTACGTCTATTGGAAATGTAGTTTTACTAGTAATTGTGTTTTCTCTGTTTTGATCAGTTTTGTGTTTATATGAAATCTTATTTCAGCCTTTTTGTGCTGATCAAACATGGAATTTTTGTTTTATGCAGCCAGAGTTTTGCAGCCTGACTCACTTAGTGAAACTGGACTTGAGTAAAAACCAGTTAACCTGTTTGCCAGATGACCTGGGGAACTTGGTCAGTCTTCAACATCTGGACTTGTACAACAACAAGCTGACGGTTCTGCCCGTCAGCTTCTCTCAGCTCAGAGTAGGTGAACATTTATACTCAACTGTCTTTCTACTGTAGATGTTTGTTGCTCCTGGTTAGAAGCAGCTGGTTCTGCTGTCGTCACTGAGTCTGCGTGTGTTTGTGTTTTAGAATCTGAAGTGGCTCGATCTGAAGGATAACCCCCTCGAGGCCGGCCTGGCCAAGGCGGCAGGAGACTGTCTCGACGAGAAACAGTGTAAACTGTGTGCCTCAAAGGTGACGAGTCGCTGCCGTCCATCAGCTGATTCATATAACACTTACAGCTCCAGCATCCAAAATTACAGCTGCATTTTTCTTTAGGTTTTGCAGCACATGAGAGCGATTCAGGAGGAGTCCGATCGACTGCGAGAGAAACGTCTTCTAAGAGAAAAAGGTTAGTGACAAAACAAATGTGTTGCATCGAGATCTGGAAACTAGATATTAGATGAAAACTAATTAATCCAAATTGTTTTGATCAGTTTTATTCCATTTAGAAACTTTAAAAGTGTTAAATAATTAATTATTTTTGAAGTTTGGGGAAAAAAACATCTTATTTTTTGGTATGTTCTTCTGAGTTTGACATAAATGTTAATTGTGCATCATTTGAAGGAATAAAAATGTATTTAATTTTAGGAAAATAACTGGAATGTAACATTTGGAATGTGACCTGATAGATGTTTGGATTGTTAAGAATCGGAGTGTTAATATTAAAAATCAAAGGTTTTGTATTATTTTGACAACATTTTCAAAAGGCTGTCACTTAAAAGCAATGAATGATGAAACCACTAAATCCTTGTAATGTGACTTTAAAATGTTTTTGTATTTACATAAATACAAATTTAAAAACACATGAATTGCAGAAAAGTAATTGAAATGCCTAAATTTATGTTCATGCCAAAATTTCATTCAAACAACTTTGACATTAAAGAGGCTTTTTAGGCTTTCAGGTTCGAGGCTTTTTATAATTTGGTGTAAAATAAAAACAGAACAAATATAAAAAACTACAAATTCTGAACAAAATCTCCGACATGAAACTATTTCGATAGTTTTGACTGAATATTGTCTCATTAGAGCTGGAGAAGAAGAAGGAAGCGAAACAGAAGGAACGGGAGGCCAGAGAGCGGGAAGCTCGTAAACGAGAGAAGGCGGAGGAGAAGGAGAAGAGGAGGAAAGAGTACAACGCTCAGGTGGCAGCTCTGGCTGCCCAGGAGCAGCAGAAGAAGAAGAATGAGGAGAAGAAGAAGAAGAGCGGACAAGCAGCAGGTGAGATCAAAGACTTTATATTTGAAAACAAATTCTTTAGGATTCAGTCTGAAGATTGTTTTTGTTTTTGTCTCAGCAACTAAAAAAGCTGCAGCAGAACCGACGCCTACACGGCGACGTTCTCTCATTGGCCTGACATTTAAGCTCCTCCTCCTGTTGATGCTGGGATTGCTCGGAGTCGCCGCTGCCTGCCAGCTGACCGACCTGCAGAAAGAAGCCGTCTGCGTGCCAATCAACACCGCCGTTAACGACTGTCTATCCTGGGCCAAAGTGCAGGAGGGCGTGGCCAGACAGCTGCTGCAAAAGCTGTCGTCTGCAGCAAAAGAACTTCTGGAATCCACACAAACATCTAAGAACTAAATGCATCCGTCAGAGCTCAGAGGTGCAGGATTCCCCTGCAAACCAGGGAATCCTGGGATTCTTTCCAACTTGCAGAAATATCAGATCTTATTAAAATGAGCCGTTTGTGGTGCGAGGAAGCGAAAGACGGAGAGACGTGTTATTCCTAAGGAATTGTTACCACTCTCACCTTTGAACTACAGCTTGATTTATTTTTAAAGTATTTGTCCTCGACGTCTCCCTCTTGTTTCGCACTTTGGCAAACAGCCGTTTTACTGGCGAATCACCGGGTTGGATTCAAGAACATTCGGTGATAATGTCTGAGCTGCAGCAGCGTGTGGAGTCAGAAATGTGCATCAGCTGGAGCGTGATGCGGCGATCCGACCACATGCAGTGCCTTCTGTCATCACAACCTTACGAGTCAAACCTCACAGTAAAGAACATTGTCAGGCACCATTAAATGAATGAATCTCACCATATTACAAATAAACTGGCACATAGTTTAATGAAAAAATGGACAGTAATTTAGAAACAGTGTTTTCATTTGGTTTGGATTAATTCTGTCAAATGTTTTATTGAATCATCTCATAAGGCCAAAAGATGACGCTTAAAGAATTTGAATTATGATGAAAAGCAGCAACAATCAATGAACAGATTATTTTTCTAAATTGACAAGCTTCACAGACGTAAACTGAATTTGATCTAAATTAGGATCCAGCTGTCACGAATCTGGATTTAAACCACATTGTTAATAAAAACTAATACC
The DNA here is from genome assembly GCA_006937955.1 of Pachypanchax playfairii. Classification (NCBI taxonomy): domain Eukaryota; kingdom Metazoa; phylum Chordata; class Actinopteri; order Cyprinodontiformes; family Aplocheilidae; genus Pachypanchax; species Pachypanchax playfairii. The sequence continues at coordinate 5,242,642 of SSNP01000016.1, read as the reverse complement.
AGTTTTGTTGATTAAATATTTATTTTAAAGGCCTAATCTAAAGTTTTATGTGTAAATCTTGTGATTTAAAACCTGCTTTTTGTTTTTGAATCCAAACTCAAATACATTTCCTGTTATTTTTTTAAATTCCTGTTCGAATCAATAGAATTATTAAACGAGTGCGCTGCAAGAAACATGACTGTCACATGTAAAAATAAAACACCAGCCTGCTAAAAAAAAAGTCTTAAAAGCTGATTAAATATCTGAATCATGTGACTGATAAAAGGATTAAAACTGGGTTTAATTATGTTGCTGCTGAAATGAGACGTTGCAGATGACAAATATGCACAAATTGTACTTATATTAAAAGTTTTATAATGAATCATTCTGTAAATCATTAAAGGCCTCAAAATTAGTTTAAAACCTTTTTTTAATAACAATAACGTGTGAGAATAATAATTGTTACATGATAGTATATTTGTATTTAAAGATTTGCATGTATTTGATCTTGATAAATAAGCAGAACATGTAAAATCCATTTGTCCGATGGATGAAAGCCATTTCCTAATTATTAACAAGAGCCTCACTGTGAATGAGCTCGTCACGACTGAAACATAAGAGCATAAAATGCCGATAATGGCTGGAAAAACGCTCCTACTGTCACTGTAAGATTGGTGAAAGTTGTATTTGACACCACAGATCGAGTCCAAAAACATTTCAGAAAGTTTTTGAAACAAGTTGAAAGAAAAAGTGCAACAAGATGTGAAAGATTTTTCCTCTTCAGTCGCGTTATAAGCTGTTTATTCCGAAATCCTCTTTAACAAACAGCCCTGAGGTCTTTTAAAGACCAGGTTCATCTCTGAGACAGATGTTTAGTTACCGTGTTGTTGGTTTCACTCTAAAGTCTTTAAAGAGCAGCTTGGAATGACGTCTTGTTACGAAACAAGTTCACGTCTGTTGTTGCACGTTTGTCTAAAGTCTCTTTCCTTCATGAACGACACGTCGTCCTCCAGCTTCTTCTGGATGGACTCGTCCACCGTCAGCTCTAGAGTCACCTCTTTGAAGACGTTACTCACCGACACCTGCAGACACGACGCAGGTCATTTAAGGGTCTAACCATCTTGTTTGAGAAGATGATGTTACTTTCTTACCTCTTGGAACTGCAGCTTCTTGAACATGGAGATGCTGACCTGGTTGTCCAGACCAATTTTAGCTTGAAACTTTTTAACCCCGAGTTTGGTGATTCCTGAAGAAGATCTGAGAGTCAATACTTCAAAATAAGATCAAGTCCACTAATATTTTTAATCCAGCCTTATTCAGTGACTTGATGAAAGGACTGAGTCAGGTGGTCTGCAAGCAGATAAAATACCAACACAAATGTTTTGCTCAAATTCTTTACTGCAATAAATATAAAAACTTATTTGTTTAATGTGCTTCAATAAACCATTGATGGATCTCATTCTCACCGTAGCACATCATCATGCGCGCCACCTCCTTCCCGATGCCCTTCCCTCTGTAACTCGGCTCTGTTAAAAACAAGATTGAACATCCGAAGTTCAAACTCCAAAAATATAAACATCAAATCTTCAGATTTAAAACCAAATCAGCAGGTTAACTGAATAAAGACAGTCACCTGCGATCATGATCTCCAGCTCAGCCAAGGATGGGTCTGTGGGGTCAGTCAGGAAGATGTTGACATCTCCCATCATGCATTGCTCCTCGTCAACACTGGGTTCCACCCATTTCTGCTTGTCCAAGACGATAAACGTGCATTCTGATAAGTTCAGAGTGTACAAATCAAACTCAGAGTATTTAGAAATGTTATTCCTTATGTGTGAGGTAGAGACTCGTACTGTCAGCGTCCTCCCTCCAGCTTCTCTGCATGTCGTACTCCTGTTCCAGACTCAGAGGCTCCGACGCCGTCAGCTGCTGCAGCTCAGGTGATGACATCCATTCATGATACCTGGAGAAAACCAGAAACAGGTTTCAATCAAATATAAATATGGTGCAATTAAATTATTAGCTTTGAGCAAAAGCAAATAAATGGCTGTACATACATTTATCATACAGTTTAAACCACAATTATATTGTCTGTTGACATTGACTGTTTTCCAGAAAAAGAGAGCATGTAAAATTAAATTGATTTATTAAGTTTATTTATATGTTTAAAACATTTATTGAGACAATTATAGCACAACTGGTCCAGTATCTTCTTTGTGTTTTCTGTATGAAACTGTATGCAGATTTAAAGCTTCTTTCATAGATAAAATAAGTAAGAAATCATACATTTGATCATAATTTAAGAAACTCTAAATGTAAAAAACTAATATTTTCCATATGAAGTTTAATATTTACATAGCCTATTCTAGTTTATTTTGAGAGCTAGACAAAAAAGGCTGAACTTAATCCAAACAGTTGAGCTAAATATTCATCAGCTGCAAAAACAAAATTATATTTTATTTTTTCCTTTAAAAATGCAGTAACAGTTTAAATGACAGAAACGAAGAAGGAAACTCGAGTACCGGTAGCTGTTATTGTTACCTGAGTACATGTTCTTTGTTGTAAGGAACCAAAACGACTTTCTGTCCCTCCAGTAAAGTGTTTTCATTTATTTTCATGATGAAAAACCAGGTGAAAAGTTAAAAACTCATGTTCAATTAAGACAGTCAAGCTAGGCGCTTCCGCCTTCTTCTTCTTCGCATTTAATAGTGGTTGGCAAACAACCTTCAGGCGCAATACCGCCACCTTTCGGTCGGAAGTCTAAATCAGCGTAACATATTCCAATCAAATCCTACAGCAGTGTTCCCTAAAATAACGAATATAATCTTAAATAAGAAACTGCTTGTATTTTCTTGCAAATATTATAGCAATTTTATTTTTAAACATTTGTTGTTGTTTATGTTCATTATAGATATGTTTATTATTATATGTTCAATTGTTTCCTCTTATTCACATGATTTACAGCGCTCTCTTTCACAATTATTCTTTTATTGAGACTGAGCCTTAGTTTTGATGACTAAATTTCATTTACTGACAGAAACATATCTAAAATTTTACAGTTAATTTCATGTCCAATCAGCTGAGGAGAGAGAAAAACAAAGAGTTCTAAAATAGAATGAGTAAAAGGTTCTGACCTTGTGACATCACAAAGTGTGGCTTTAGCCTTTAAATTGTGGAACTTCTTTTTTTCCAGTCACATTCAGTCAGATATACACAGATAAACACATCTTGAGATTGTCTTCCTGACTGAAACTTGAAAAAACTTGAAAAAACTTGAAAAACGACAACTTTATTTATCAAGCGGCTCTTCAAAACAAAATGTAAGTAAACTGTAATTCAATTCCTACAGTAATTGTCGTCCAAGACAAACAGGGATCTGAATAATTTGATCTAATGTGGAAAAAAAAAGATCTATCTAGCTATCTGGTCTGCCAGTTAGTTTTATCTTGCAGCTGTATTATTTGTTATAGATAAGCTGCATTTAATGGTGTTGTCTCGATTAGTTGAGACAGTATTAACCTGGATTTTTGTTGTTTTGTTTTGCTAAAACCATGTTGCAAGAACTTTTTATCTGACTTATTGACGGTTCTTTTTCTTTCTTCATTATAGACAAAATATAGACAAAATGGATGGTGACAGATTCCACGATCCAACAAATCGTAAGTCCTCAGTTCTTCATATTAGCACAGAGAACTTTGATGTCTTAGGGATGGAAAATAGAGAAAGATGGATGTGATTTTTACAGTTTTTCTCAGTTGCTTTGGTGCATTTCTCACAACAGAATTAAACTTTGCACCACTGCTAAGGCATTTCTCAAAACAATTAGAGCAAACTACAAAAGATGGTAGATAACCTGCAAAAGCGAGTCACTTTATTAAAATGGGAAGTCGATTGCACAAAAGCAAGTCAGTAGCCTTAAAATGAGTATTTCATGCTTCAAAAGCAAATCCTTTAATCAAAATTTGTTCTTTAAAAGCAAGTATTTATGTCAATGTCATCAAAATGACAAATTATTACACCAGTATCTTTGAACAGTCAAGTCAAACGGTTTAAACATGTTTTCATTGTGACAGATGACTCTGGAAGTGTTTCCCAATGTCATGTAAAGTAAAGACAGCATCATATACCATGCATGGCATTTTGAAAAACTAGAATTAAATAAAAATCTAGACACTGAATTTGCACTTTTTTCTGTCTGGCCACATATTTTAATCTACATCAAAGCTATCAATATCAGCGCTCTAAATGCACTGAGGGAAGTATCTTCTTGAGGGCCAAATTCACCTTCTGCAGGACTCTGATAGTGCAGAGTTAATTAATTTGTGCTGAATAACCATAAATTACAATATGCTCACCTGTTCTCCAGAAAAAATGTCTGAATAATCGAACTGACAGTAGTTCTCCCAACATTTGGCTGCACCTTTCGACCAGCCTCAGCCAGTGTGAGGTCATGATTTACATCACAATCCACAAGTGTTGCCCTGATTTCATCAGGAATTTGTCTATGTGGTCGGCCTCTTCTTCCCCAGATTGGTACCCTTCCTCCCCCCCATCCTCACCCCTCTTCATCAAGACTGACCTTCCACGCGTTGCAGTTTTCTAGCTACAATATGCACCTCATGTCAATCCTATCTCCTGGTTTATACCTACTTGTAAAGTGGCGGTTCACGTAATTCAGTTGTGAAGAAGAGGCTTATTATTGGTTGCAACTAGTAGTTGACACACCCCTTTTCATTGGTGTAAGACAAGGTTCACCTGAGAAAAGTTAATTATGGACATTTTCATGGAAACACAATAAAAATATTTTTTAAATGGATGTAGAAAATGTTTGACAACAGGTTCAACAATTTGTGTGCAATGGTGCAAGCAATGAAATTAAGATTATCAGTTGTATTAACAATGACTATTTAGCCTGTACAAGTATAGTTAATTTTGATAGACACGATCAAAAGCAAGTCAAAAGTGATCATTTTGCAGATATTTGTACTTACTCAGTCGCTTTATGTCCAAAAGCATACGCAACTGAATGAAGTGAACAAGAAATAGGTTTTGCCTAAACGACTACATGTTATGGAAGTTGCACTAACTGTTGTGCAAAGTTTAATTCTGTTGTAAGAAATGCACTTGAGAAAAACTGTGATTTAATTAACAGTGATGTTAACGTAATGTTCATTATCAATCTTTCAGCCACTCATTATCTCAACCGACTCATTCAGTTCTGGGATCCAAGTGGAGGCGAAATGCACGAGCATATGATCGATGCATTCGTAGCGTTTATGAATGACCCTGACGACATGCAAGCCCTGATGGACGTAATTGAAGATTTACAGGTTTTAGTGGGGATCGCTGGAAATAATGAACCTGATGTGAACCAAGAAAACATAAGCGATGAGGAGGACCCAACAGAACATGAACATGAAGCTGGGAATATTGTTGAGTTCAATCAGCTTGCAGGAGAGGAGGAGCCGCAGCCAGGACCATCGAGAAAACGAGCTAGAGAGGAAGAGGAGGAGGAAGAAAACAGGTGGTGGGACGAGTTCCTTGACAGTGGCTCCGATTCTTTTGACAGTGACGCTGATGGTCCGACTGAAAGCTGCAAAACTGGTGCAGACGAGACCAAAGAGTGTACAGAGGCTTGTGAAAACAAAGGTAACCAACAATCGAAGAAGAGAAAAAGGGAGGAAGACGAGGATGATAATCCCAGGGGCAAGAAAAGAATGAGACGTCAGGTATTTAACAATTAAGGTTGAAAATTTGTTATTTTTTGCAATAATATTTTTGTTAATGAACATATTCAATATGTAAACTTAGACTTATTGTATAAACTGTTTTATCTGACTTTTCATTCTACCACCTGATTTTGTTTCATTAAATTAGTCAGATAGTGCGACTTCCTGCTGTCATTCTTACAGCCTTATTTTTGCGGCCTTATTCATTTTTTATTTTCATTTATAAAACTTTTGTTTCTTTTGTGTCCAATTAAGTCTTTTCACATCTCTCGCTGACAGGAGGATCTGACCAGCAATGCATACAGTACAGTTCAGTAGAACACCGCCATGTTGCCAGCCTCCAAAGTCCAGTCCTCCGCTGTCCTGCTGCCAGCCTCCAAAGTCCAGTCCTCCTCTGACTGTCCTGCTGCCAGCCTCCAAAGTCCAGTCCTCCGCTGTCCTGCTGCCAGCCTCCAAAGTCCAGTCCTCCTCTGACTGTCCTGCTGCCAGCCTCCAAAGTCCAGTCCTCCTCTGTCCTGCTGCCAGCCTCCAAGGTTGCCTCTAGACTGGTCTCCAGACTGGCATCCTTTTTGCTGACTGACATTTCTAGCCAGTCAGATTTTTTATTTTATTTTTTTTACATAAACTGAACTGCACTTCATGCAAGTGCTTCATGCCTTGAGATGACTTTGTCATCTTGCTGTATAAATAAAACTGAATTCAAATTAATATGCTGTCTCTTATTTAAGGTTGAAGACCTGTGAAGATTGTTTTAAGATTTGTTTATCTTTGTTAAAAGGTTGACCTTTTAAAATACTAATAAGACCTTGAATAAAATAATGAATCACATTTTTAAAAGTGAAGGATTTTCCTCTTTTTTAATATTTAGTCTGAGTAGAAATTAGACTGGTCATGATCATCGGCTGAAATGTATGTAATTTTTGCATCTAAAAATCAGATTTATTGTGGAAGAAATTCATTATTTTAACTTGCATTTTTTTTCTCCATTTTTAACTGGTTTAAGAGGCTTCATTGTTTGCATGCATCTGTTCAGCCTTCCCAGCATATTGTTGACCACCTTTTTTACAGTTTTTCTCAGTTGCTTTGGTGCATTTCTCACTACAGAATTAAACTTTGCACCACTGCTAAAGCATTTCTCAAAACAATTAGTGCAAACTGCAAAACATGGTGGATAACCTGCAAAAGCGAGTCACTTTATTAAAATGGATCATTTGTTCTTCAAAAGCAAGTATTTATGTCCAGGAAAGTGTCAGTGTGGTCAAAATGACAAGTTATAACACCAGTAACTTTGAGTCAAAAATCAAATGGTTTGAACATGTTTTCATTGTGACAGATGACTCTAGATGTTCTTCCAAATGTCATGTAAAGTCAATACAGCATGTTGAAAACTAAAATTAAATAAAAATCAAGACACTAAATATGCACTTTACTGTATCACAGCATCGTGCAACTGACAAAAAAAAAACTTTTACAGCAAAAATATAATCTCTCTTTGGCTCAGTAAACCTTACTGCAGTCATCAGTCTGTCAAGCTCCTGATGTTTGCAGATGACACCCTCCTCATCTGTCTCATCTCTGAGGGAGATGAGTCCATCTACAGGTGGGAGATTGACTGTCTGGTGTCCTGGTTGGAGCTCAACAACCTGGAGCTCAATGCGGCTAAAACAGTGGAGATGGTTGTGGACTTCATGAGGAACTCATCCCCATCCCTGGTCCCCGGGGCTTCCAGCTGCTTGACCTGCAGACTCCACAGTACCAGCCTCGCTGTGCCGGACTATTTACTGTATTAGGTAACCCATCATGGTGCCTGCAACTCTGCCAGCTATTGGCTGGTAGATGTAAACAAAATGCCAACATCATGCCCATCAGAGTAAACATTTATTTAATTTTACTAATGCTGTATTTTCATTCCGGAGGAATTATTTTGTTAAAGTTTGCAAAGCCAAAGAAGGTGAAAACAAATGCTTTTGCATACAGTCTAGTCTAAACTAGCTGTTTACTATTACTGAATTATAAAATATACATCTGAAAACAGTCTCTTGAATTTGTTATGGTTTCCTGTTTCAGAATTTCCCAGTGAGTGAAAAATCCTTATTTGGAGAGATTATATTTTTATTTTTTAAACTTTGAGTTGTTTGTAAAGCATCATGTTTATGTTCACCTGATGTTATTAAAACCAAAACTAATTTTAAACACTATTTTTAAGCTCTTAAGGACAGAAGCATTAAAATGCAAAGCAATAAATGCTCTTAATTTTACTTTTTTATTTTAATTTTAGTTATTTTTTTATTTTTTCTATAAGTGTTTTGTATTTTTTGTTGTTCAGATTCTGTGTATGTGATGTGGGTGTGGTTTGAGGGTTAGGTGGTTCTGCACAGTCCGTGCCACAGTTGGACCGGCTCCTGTGTGTTATCAACCATGTCCATCCAGTGTTGTAGCTGAAGACCCCTGGCGTACATGAAGGGTCCCAAAACCAGCACTCCCAGCAGGGCTGGAGGTTCTGGAAACAATACAAGCATAAAACAAATGTCTAACATTAATAAACAGTTTTAAATTCACACATTCTTTTTATTGTGGCGCTAACGTGTGCAAGACAAAATAATAACCAGTAAATTGTTAGATTTGTCACCTGATAGGCCGTCGTTCAGCTGCTGCAGCTCAAACCTCAGACAGGCTTCGTCTAAGTGTTGAGGTCGCAGTTTAAAAGTCATCCTGTGGTTAAAGATGGGGTCCCGTTCATCTTTCACCACATAGCTACGCTTCATCTTCACCACCTGAGTGTGTATCTGTAAGCTCACCTGGACACACACACCTGGAGGAAAAACAGACGCTGTGTTAACACAAGGTTTTGTCTGTAATAAAGATTAACCCTGAAACACCTGGTACCTGCATCTGTGAGCAGCTGGAGGCCTCGAGCTCTTAAAACCGCCACTGAGAGGCGCTGCAGAGACGAACTGTAGCTCAGGGATATCAGGACATCGCCCAGCTCTGAACACTGGGGGATTTAAGACTAGCGATCAATCCTGAACCAGTCTGAAGATGCATGTGCTGCCGTGTACCTACCGGTGTCTCTTCCTCAGGATCCAGGTCTCTCCACAGCACTCGACCAGCCTGACCGAGCTCCCCCTCCAGGGGGAACAACACTCTGCCCACAGCGTGTCGTTTCCCATCTTTATCCACACTCAGCACACACACACTCAGAGTGCTCTTTAGTACACACACAGCTGACACCTGTAGAGGAAACATTTCTATTGTAAATGGTTTGTTTGGACATATCACAAGCATGATGTGTTTTCATCCATCAGAAGAATTTCAAAACAGTTGCAGACATTGTGTCTCATCACATACCTGAAAAATCAAGCAGTCACTGAACTCTGGGTCGGGCCCCGTTCCCCGGGCCTTCGCCTGGCGGGGTCTCCGGTCATCAGGAAGCAGCCGCAGCTCCACTAGTGTGACGTTGCTGTGGAAACGAGGAGGGAGGTTGCCGAGTCGAAGCAAGGAGACCGTGAGCTGTTCACTGCAATGTCGGTACTCCACAGAGAAGCAGAGTTGAGTGGCCATGCCGGGTGGGGGGGCCACCACCTCGTTCAGGGGGCTGATAGAGTAGAGACGTGCCAGCACTGTCCCAGACGGGTACCAACCTGATGAAAATAAGCAGTACAGAGGGAGAATTGAGGAAAAAGTGACAGTAAACAACTTATTATTGCCAAGCAATCCAAATGACCCACTCCTGACTGAGAGGGATCCACGATGAGCAAGAATGTCCCGCCGGGTCTCCATCTTCATCCCCTCCTCCTCCTCCTCCTCTTTCTCAAAATCCTCGTCAGGTGTCAGATCTCCAATATTTCTCGGGGTGAAGCGAGGAGGTAAAGCGAAGGGGATCTCATTGCTCCTTTCACACAACAAAAAAAAAATTCCTTCAGCTTTACAAATAGCTGAATTAAAAACAGAATTTCTAAATGTTTGTGAGTATTTATTTTTAAAACATGCTTCCCACAAACACATAACTCAACTTAACACAAACACATAGATGATTCATCTGCAAATCAGTTCAAAGTTTAATCTGTAAATTACATTTGACGGAAACCAATCGACAGTAAATAAAACCAGTCATACATTTTAATATAAATACTCATGATAGTACTTACGGGGCCCAGGCACCCTGAGACACCAGTATAACCGGACCAGAACATGGTGGTACTGATGGAACTGTGGAGATAAGCTCCTGGTACTGATTCTGTTTGTTGTTCTCCGTCCTCCGCAGGCAGCACATCATCAGACTCAGCGCCATCAGCAGACCTGCAGTCAAATCAAACACCTAATCTGAACAAATGTACATCTAAAATAAAAAAAACGTTGACTTTAACGGGTTTTTCTGCTCACCTGCCACGCATCAGTAAACTTTCCGCTCCAGATCCGGGTAATTTTTCTCCTCGTCGGCTTTATCAGAGACAAACTAATAGAAAAACCTTTAGAGTTTGTTTCTAACTGTTAATTTTACTGTTTGTGACACTGAAGGAGTTTGAGAGTGTGACACAGCTGGCTGGTTCTCATTATGTCATGTTGTTATCTTTATTGCAGGAACGAGGGGCCTTCAGGGAGAAATCAGCACAAATACAAAGAAACGTTGTCAAATTGAAACATATTGATTAACTGACTGAGAGACGATTTAATATTGGCAAGTTTCATGTAGTTTTCTCAAAAATTACGTTGATTTACATACTCATGGGAATTTTAGTTACTTTTTGCTATTTATTCTAAAATAGAAATAAAGTTTTCGTTCATCCATCCATCCATAAATAATTTGATCATCAATTCTAAAACGTAAACAAAAGATTTATTGTTCCTAACAACATTTCCATCAACTTCAGCTCATTTTTACATGCTAAGATTGGGATGACATGTTAGATTCTGCCTCTGTATCTACTGCAGAGCCTCACCAAGTGAAAAACTTTGCTCCATTTCAACCACGATCATTTAATACACCCGTCCCGACAGCTGACCTGGTCTTAGATTTGAATCCAAATGCTTCCAAGCCACCTACTGTTCAGTTACACAAATGCTTGCACACACAAAGACCAGATTGGACAGAAGCTAATAAGATGACTGTTAATCCTCAGGGCTAAAGGTAGAGCGTAATGGCCCATACATGCACATGAAGACACCACAAAAAACCACACGAGAAAAATGATCACAGTCATGCTGATGCCAACATCACATGTGCTCCAGCGGAGACAAAGAAGAGGATCAAGCTTAAGGAAGTGGAAGTAAAGACAGTCAGGCTGTGGGGGGGGGTTAGTGTGACTGGAAAAACAGAGAAGATCCTTAGAAGGAGGGAGGACAAGTGGAAGGGATGAGAGAAGGACTGAGAAGCAGCAATTAGCGCTACAAGCTCGTTGGCAGGGCAGAGGCCAAAACAGGACACAAGGTGTGAACTTTAAGGTAAGGAGGTAATTTTCATAGTCACTCTGCGTGGAGTCATTCAAGGAAATGAGGTTTATGTTTCCTAAAGAATCATTAAAAGCCTGGTCATGCAGATCAGATGTGACTGCTAAATCTTTATAGAAGTGATTTAATGAGTTTGCGTTTAAATAAAACAAGATGTATGTAATTTTGGGGGCTTTTTTCAACAAAGATTGAGTTCAGGACAAAACCTCCTTTTAAAGAATAAGGAACACCATCTGCACTGACTGAAGATTTTTCGAAAGAATCAGGCTGTTATATCATGAAATCCCCTGTACTTAAACTTTTTTAATTAATTGCTTATGTCCTCTGTCAGCTGATGGCCAAATGCTCTTTTAAATCTGTATTAGTCTTCATTTTGTCTCAATAATCAAATAATCTGGATTTTCTAATCTCATTTGGCTAATCTTGGCGTGCCTGTGGGCGTGTGGGTGTTAGCGCGTGTGTTCCAGTCTTTTGGTTTAAATCTGTAAAAAAAATGTGTTTCAAAGGTTTAGAATGGCTTTAAAATATGTGAGAGATTGTTTTTTTTTAGAGCAAAGTTTTAAAACAGACAGTGACAGAGTCGTCACATGTTGTGATGAACCATCAGAGAATTATCAGCTGATCCTGTAGCGTCTATTGGCTTTACAGAGCTTTAACTGGAAGACAAAGAGAGTTGGCAACAAGCTAATGAACATAGCAACACAGAGATGCAACTTACCTTACAACAGGAGACACATCACTCTGTTCAGTATATGATTATCTCTCCCCAAAATAATTGCAGTTTAATGGTTTCTTTTGGAAGATTGTCAGAGTTTTGAGTTATTTAGTGTGTATTATAGCTTTGGGGTTAAAAAAAAAATCTGTTTTTGAAAAATTGAGATATGATTTGAAATATAACATATTCAGTCTTTACTCTCTTCCAACTTCCAGACTTTAAAAAAGAAAAAGGAGATGATTTACCATGATCTGTCTTTCTTTACAGGTTCGTGCTGTTATCATGGCGCGATCGGGCCGCCCTGCATCCGAGAGCTACCAGTCTGACAACTGTTCAGCTGGTCAGACACTTTCCTCCAGAAAAGATGGAATTTTGGAGGATGAGGATGACCGGGCACCCATTTTCTCTCTTTCCAAGAGCTCGGTGGATGTTGTCATGGCGACGGGCTCACCACAAAAACGAGACCCAGTTTGGAGCAGACTGAACCTGAAGCGCAGCTCCAGCACCAACACACACTCTGACCAGAACCAAATGACACTCCAGCAGTTGCACCAACAGAAATGGCGACACAACAGCCAACGGTTTTCACTCACAACCCAAAACGAAGGCATGATCAGCCCTACGCCGCTCAGCGAGCGCTGGATTTCCAACATGCATCGGTGGAGCGGGTGCAGCGGCAGCACGCACAGCCGCAGCAGCACTCCAGATACAGTTGTGTGGAAAGGAGAGTCTTCAAACCTCTGTAGTCTCAACCAGGAAGCCCCTAGTTCTTCTACCTCAGAGTCTCCAACATCTAAACTAACTTCTCCTCCAACCACACCCTCACCATTTATATCCCCCTTCCACACTCCCACTTTACCACCTGAAGATATCTCATCTACTTCCTCACCATTAACACTGAGAACATGTCAGCAGCTACCAGAATCTTCACCTCACCCTTGGTCCACCAGAACACACCATGAAAGCTCTGAGAAACTGTTATTTCAGTTTCCGTCTCCAGTTCCGTCACATTTTAGCTTAGCAGATGCAGAAGAGTGTTCAGATGCCTTCTTTGTAAATGATACCAAAAAAGAGTTGTTCAGTCCTGGAGATGACCTTCAACGTGAAGGAGAGAGACCTCCAGTGCAGAAGCTTCACAACTTTGAACCAAATTCTCCTTCAGAGAGAGAAGAAACCCAGAACGGATCCTCAGGTGTTCGTTTTCTGTTGCTGGAGCAAAGCTGTTTGATGGATCAAGGTAGGAGATCAACGCTAGTTTCTTCTTTGAGTGACTCGTGTTTGGGGTACGGCTCTGAAGGCAACATGACCCCCAGAGTAGGAGCTCTAAAATCTCTAAAGCTGTTCCAAGAAAAAGGAACAATGACGCAGCTGGAAATGGTGGATGCTGCTGTGCAGACAGTCTCTCCTTTGGGCTCCTGCTGCGACCTCCGCAGAGATATGTCCGCCTCCAACACTGAGTCACACTCTTTCTTGGGCTCACCACCAGGATCAAGACTGAATCTAAAGTTTCCTGTAGGATCCCACTCCAATCTGGTTTCAGCATCTTCCAGTATGTTCCCAGTGAGCAGTGAGGAAGAGGAGGAGAAGAAACAAGACAATCCAGAGTGGGACACAGCTTCTGGTTCTCCATTCCATCTGGTGAGGAGGAGGTCATGTCTGAAGCTCCAGCAGGAGGAGCTGAATGAACAAGGCAGGAGAGGCAGCATGAAGCAGGTGCAGTGGGACGAGGATGGGCTCACATGGGAAGTTCATGGAGCGTCCCTGGACCCAGAGGAGCTGACCACAGCAATACAGAAACACATCGAACTCAAGAACAGCCCCAAACCTCTGAGACGTTCTTCAAAAAAGAAAAAAGCCCCGATGCCTCCTCTCATTTCAAACATGGTAACAACAATGGATTCGGATGCGAGTCCACCTGCGATGAGTATTAAATGTATGGTGGAGGGTGGGAGTGAGGACACGTTGGCCGAAGACACAGGGAAGGTGAAGCAGGAAGCAGAGAACAAAAAACAGGAAACAGAGGAGGTTGTTCTTAGAAAAAGCAGAACAGAACAAGACAATGCAAAAGAAATGGAGGAGGTGCACAAAGAGGAAGTAGTCGACATCCTAAAGTCACCCGGACATGGAAGTGAACGCAGTAAGAAAAAGACGAAGCTCAGATCTCTGAGGAGGCCTGGGTGGTGTGGAAGCTCCAGAAAAACAGATGACTGATATCAGAGAATCATTTCATTCGTTTCATAAACCAGAACGAATCCTAAAGTCCTGACTGAACTGTGACATAGAAAGCGGAGGTGGTTTAAACATCCTGTCAGCGAATGTTCTGCAACTGGATGTGGATTTCTGATCCAAACCACCAACGAGATCAGCATCCTGATCCAATCTCCCATCAAGAGCAAAATATCAGAAAATTACTGACAAGTTGATAAAAAATAATCATAGAAAAAAAAATAGCAGATATTGGATATTGTTAGTATTTGTATTGTTTCCTTGTCCCGTCATCAGCTGTGAAGTTTTGAAATGATTCATTGTTAACGTTCATGTTACGCTCATTTATAATAAAACATGGCTACGATGTGAACAATGATGACTGTGCTATTTGAAGTTGATGTTTTTCACAGTATTTCAGTTTGTAATTCCTTATAAATCCTTTTTTTAAATGCTCCCTCTATGGGGTGCCCTTTGTAAAGTTACACGGTCCAAAATTAACATTTAAATTAATATTTAGGTAAGAAAATAAATATTTAGGTCAGACCTAAATATTTAACTTTCAAAATCAAATAATTAGTTTAAAAAAAATTTAATATTTAATTTTGAAAATAAATATTTAACTTCAAATTAAAAATTGAGCTTGCTAACTAAACATTTAGTTCGTAAATGTAACATTTCTAAATGAATGAATAACAAGTTGAAAATAAGCTAAATAATCCAAATTATTGCCGTTTATTTTGGACCGCGTAACTTTACAAACGGCACCCCATACCTGTCTCACCCTGCTGATGTATAACAGTGGGCGTGGCTTGATCGGGCCTCTTGAGCTGACCAATCAGAGAAGAGAGTTCTCCTTGGAAAATATTTAACTGTGCAGAAGCAAATCATTACCCACCAACTAAAAAGTTAAAGGGTTTTTTTTAAAAACATATTGTGTTGCAAAAAAGCAAAATAAGAAAAATCTGTGAAGTCATTGTCTCCATGGATTGTATTTAAACATGTAGTTTAAAAATAAGCGTTGATTCAGAAGCCATGTCACCTCAGTCACCCCGTGATAAACAGAGTTTGAGTTGTATGTTAAACTTGGTGAACCACCGTGTTCAGATCCAACCACTGAAGCTTTGCTGTTCAGATGAGCGGGCACATTCTCTTTCATTCACCACAGCAGAAAAGCTCCGTTCACTAGCGGATTCTACTGCAGCTGTTGTTTTCATATTTTCACAGAAGTGTGTTTGTGTGTTGACAGTCAAGTCGTTTTATTTTCAAGCAAAAGAATCAAGTGTCTAATAAAGTACATGTACAGGAAGACAATGATTAAATAAGTAAAAATATAAAAAAAAAACAATCAGATAAGTTGAGAAGAATGTTCATGAGGTCTTGATGTCCAGTGGTCTCATTTATAAAACTTTGCGTAGAATCTTTACTAAAATCGTATTTAAGCTCAGCAAAAAAAAAATCTACTTACTCCAAGTAAGTTTGGGACCTATAAAACATGGCGTACGCACAGCTGCACGCAATCTCTGCTTTATAAATCACACTCTACCTAGAAATGTGCTCAGGTGTTTCTGGATCACATCCCGCCCTCAACACGCCCACTTTCTGCTGTAAATGGTCAATGCAAAGTGCCTTGTGGATCTCATGCATATTAATGAGCCGGCTCGTCCACCGCAGATCAAGGAAGATCAAAGAAGCAGAAATTGAGGTACTTGAGGGTGAGGTGGAAAAACAAAAGGAAGTGCTTTTTGGAGGTCACAGCAGTGGCGTAACAAATAAGAGAAAATCCACAGACTGGCACAGCGTTGCTGAAACCGTCAATGCTGTGAGTTCTTCAGAGAGATCTTTGGCAGATATGAAAAAAAAAGGTCCGATCTGAAGGTGAAGGCAAAAACAAAAAGATGGCTTGCCACCGCCAGAGTGTGTCTGCCACTGGTGGACCCCCTGGCACCTCTGATCCCCCACAGCTCGCTGTTAGGATCTCAGCAGTACTCGAACCAGCAACCGTGCATTACATCGTGCCAGAGAAGGAGGGAGACGCTGACCATGTGGAGGAGACTGAGCATTTTATTAATACAGATCAAATGTGTCCATCATTAAAATATAAAACAAAACCAAATCTCGTTGTTTCTTCCCCAGGGACTCTGGACGAAGCGTCCAACGTGGCATCCCGGGCGGCGACCGAAGATGTGGCTGCAGGGTCGGCCTGTCCCACCAGTGCGCCTCGGGCCCACCTGGAGGGGGCCGGGTACTAACTGCAGGCACAGAGGGACATGATTAGTGCGGTGAAAATATGTGATGTCCTGACTGAAATTTCAGGCACACTTAAAGAATTAAAAATTGTAAAAAAATAAAAAATCATGCCTTCTGTGCTGGTCCTATAAACGACACATGACAATTTGTCTCACTCTGCCCCCCTGCTGATATTCCACATTTCAGGGCGGAGAGGTCAGAAAATGCTAAATAACTTCAAAACAAACTATAAAATACAAAATTTTATTTCAAATTGAACTGGGAATCAGTGCTACATGTGATAAAAGGCTCTCTTGGACCCGTGAGGAGTCATGCTGCAGTGTTTCAGGCAAAATTCAGTCAAAACTAGCAAACTGTTGTTAGTCAAGTTATGATGAAATAAAGATATTTCAGACTATTTGAATATAAAAACAGTTTTAACTGCATTCATTTATAAAATAAAAAGGCATTTTCTTTAATGAGATTTTTGTATGTTTTTTTCGGACATGAAATCAGAATAAATCAAAAGTCCCAAAAAGTTTCAAGACAAAACGTTTCTCAAAATAGTTAAATATTGGAATTTTAAAAATTGTTTTTTATTTCAAAAATCTTTGTTTCAGTTGTTTTAAATAATGCCTAAAAGCCACTTTCGGTATTTTAAATGAAGACAGATGCGTGTGCACAGTAATTTTGTTTGTTTTTTACAATCATCCATCTAATTAAAGGTTTCATGAGGAAATTAGATAGATTATTGGCTTTATTTAGAATTGTTTAAATGTTTTTAGATTCACACATCTCAGGCAGCACTAAACGAGATCCACTTCCTGTCTAAACACTAGCAATAATTTTTGGAGGTATTTTTAATGATACTTTTGCAGTTTACTTGCAAATAATCTAAAATCTTAATTCCATAAATGTTGGGATACTGTATTAAATATACACACCAACAGAATGATTTACAAACTTCATAAACCCAATAGAACAGAAACAAATAAGTTAAAATGGTTAAGAGACAGAGTCTCACAGATATAAAGATGGACAAAGAAAAAAATGTCTTCAATGTAAAAATGTTCGTAAAACCTTTAAAAGACTGAAGATCTCACCGTCTACAGTGAAGAATGTCATCAAAAGATTCAGAGAATCAGGAGGAATCTCTGTGTTAAAGGTCAGAATGATCTGCAGGACGCAGCACTGCATTAAAAACAAGCAGGATTCTTGACTGGATATCACTGGATGGGCTGAAGAAACACAGTCTGCTGTCTCTACACACTCCAGATAAAGATGCATGATGGAAAGAAGAAGCCAGATGTGAACATCACTGGTGTCTTCTCTGGACCAAAACTCATTTAAAATAAGGTGAAGAAACTTTTCTAGTTTTTTTCTAAATTATTTTATTTCCTATATTAATCCCTCATGGGGAAATTTGTCTCTGCATTTGACACATCCTCACCATAAGGTGAGGAGCAGAGGGCAGCCATATTGAACAGCGCCCAGGGGACAGTTGCGGGGTTCAGTATCTTGCCCAAGGACACGGGATCAAGCTCTGGTTTCCCGATTGGAGGGTGACCTCCTTCCCGACAGACTACTCCGCTCCTAGGCAGCGGCGGGTTCAGTATCGGGATCTAGGGTCAGATTTAATCCAAACTTGGAATTTAGTTTGGAAACCATGGACACCATGTCCAGCAGATTAAACAGTTCGTCTGATCTGGTTCAGTTTTTGGACAAATGAACTAATCTACTCACCAGTTTCACTGAGTCACGTTCACACATGATGTTTACACCTTCACAGTATTACCTGAATATAAAGGTGACTTTCAGGTCACTGTGTCACTGCCACCAGTCATGTGACCTGATGCTTGTTTGTGTACAGTACAGGGTTGCCTTTGTTGGTGTGCTGTGAACATATATGTGTGTGTGTGAAAGTGCTGATAGGACTCGGCAAAATCCCTTTTTTCTCAGCTACAGTAAAACTCAAAGCTACAGGAGAAGGATCCAGCTCTCTGCCTTTGTTGTGATAAAACTCATTGTCCCTGGAGGTTTGCTGTTGTGTGTGTGTGTGTGTGTGTGTGTGTACTGTACCTGTGCATGTCCTTACCCCCTGCTATAAATAACACGGGTTGGGTAGCGGTGGGTGATTCTGTAGAAGAAGATGGCTATACAAGGACCTCCTCTGCTCATGTTTCTTTTTTTCTTGCTGCCGCTGCTGTTGAGCAAGGCATCCCTGCCTGCAGCTGCGTTCACACTGAATCCTGAACAACAGCCACAGCACAAAGTCCTCCACCTGGGTGAGGGCAAGAAAAACTCCTCCACTTGCAGTGGATCCTGGATGAGCTGTAAAAACATAACATTTGTATAAACGTGTTGTTCTTCCTTCAGATTGGCCGAAGGACTGCGGGATGGCTCACTTCAAACCCAACATGGCGGTGAGGATTGTTTCTGGGAACGAGGCCAGACCTCATTCCTGGCCCTGGCAGGTCTCCTTGCAGGTAGATTCAGACTTGGAGGATCATGTTGGCTTTCATGTTCTGCTGCTTCTAGAGTGGAGGTTCATCATTTTTATCCTCATTTGATTCAAAGATTGAAATTCAGAATATGAAAGATAACAAGTATTCAAAATACTTGATTTGCTTCAAATTACATCAGATTATATCCTCAGGTGGTTCAATAGAGAGAAAAAAATAATCCAGAAGAAATCCATTTGTCTTAAGTGCTCAAAATATATATATATATATTTTTTTTCAGTATTCTTAGCTTGTTGATGTGTGTTATTCAGTTTCTAAGTTTTAAACATCTAAAGACAGAGACTGAAACAGTGATCATGTGATCAGCAGATGAATTTGCGTCCCTTGTTCTCACCTGGACTAGTAGAGGTAGACATCAGAATGTTCTGGTTCTGTTGGTTTTGGATGGCTGCTTCCATTTGGAAGTCATGATTGTTCAAATACAGTTCAAATGTTATTACAAAGCAAAAAACACGAGTTTGTCCGACCTGTTGAAAAATCTGATCATTTACAGCTATTTGTTTTTGATTACTGTTTCGGCTGCACTCACTTGGTTCTCCTGCTAAAAGATGTAATTTACTGAATTTAGATATTTTATAGACCATCACACAGGACCTCAAACAACATTTTCCTCATCAAAACCTGGTAAAAAAAAAATATATATATATATTTAGATATTTTATTAAGAAGATGCTTGTCTGGTGGTCCCTCACAGGTTCGTCCCAGAGGGAGTAAACACTACATTCATGTCTGTGGAGGAACTCTCATCCATAAAAACTGGATTCTCACAGCAGCTCACTGCTTCCAGAAGTAAGAAAACAACCATTAATTGCTACACCTACAAGTGAATTAATGTTTGTATGAATGAAAAATAGATTTTTGATTTGTTTGTTTGTTTTAACCCTTTCAGGGGTAAAGCTGAGGATCCTGGGAGCTGGAGGATTGTCCTTGGAAAGCACCAGCTGAAGCGTTCAGAGACAGCAGAGAGGATTTTCCCAGTCAGGAGGATCTACCGTCACGAGAGTTTCCGTTATCCCACCCTGAGTGAGCTGGATTATGACATCGCCCTGGTGAAGGCTGCTACAGACATCCTCCCCTCTAACTTCATCCGTTACGCCTGCCTGCCGCGCAAGCAGACCCTCCTAAAACCAGGACACTACTGCTGGGTGACGGGCTGGGGAGACACACGCGGTGAGTAAAGGATGGAGGAGATTAAAAAAAAAGTTAGAGTTTCATAAATTTAAAAAGATTTATTTGTGTCATTTTGATTAAAAATGAAATCAAGCCAACAGGAAGAACTGTGGAGGTACTTTGAGATTCTGGATGATCTTGGTCATGTGCAAACACAAAATGCTGCCGAGACTTGGACAGATCACATGAACAAATCACACATGCAACACGTCAAAAAGGAAAGTTACTCTCACTTAAAGTAACGCAAATAAGGATAAAAACTGTTGTCGTCTAAGGACTTTTCAGTGAATCGTCTCGTTTTTGCACACTGGCGCCACCAAACACCCAAATCTAAAGACAAAGGAAAGCAGAATTAGTTTAAATGATGAATTTAACCAGCAGGATATTAAGATCTATAAATCTGTTTTAGGTGGGAAGGAGAACGTCTCCCTGGCAGAAGCTCTGAATCAAGCTCGTCTGCCCATCATCGACTTCAAAACCTGCAAGCAGAAGAAATTCTGGGGTGACCGAGTCCGGGACTCCATGATCTGTGCAGGGTTCAGAGACACGGAGGACCCGCCAGCTGCATGTCAGGTAGGACTACAATGAATTTATCATGACTGTCAAGTTGCACCTTCATCTTTTTGCTCCTCTTCCTCCAGGGTGATTCTGGTGGTCCTCTGCTGTGTCAGCTGGGTTGGGACCGCTGGGAGGTGCATGGGGTCGTAAGTTTTGGACCCATCGGCTGCACTGTAGAGAATAAACCCAGTGTCTTCACCCGCACTGCTGCTTACATCCCCTGGATCGAGGCAACGCGCATCAGGGACTTCTTCCTGCACTGAGGAAACACCTAACAAACCAAAACGCCGCTGCGTTGAACGTTTTTCTGTTTTTCATCCACGTAGTTTCACAAATTCCACAACAAACATGTAAATACAAGTTGTGAACGTGCAGGTGTTCTCAGTTTGTCCTCCTCTCATGGAGTACCGAACACTCTGCCTTTTTACATCCACAAAACCTTCAACAATAAAACCTTTTTGAATGTTTTCCATGGTTTATTTTATTTTATCATACAGAGATTTTGATGGAGACGCGTCAACAGTAAGTACTTCCTGTACAGCTTCCCAGAGATTTCTTCTTGCATAGCGTGACAGAAACCACTGAATCTTTCAATAAATACAAAAGGAAATGGACCATGAGGCTTCGCTCCATGTTCACAGGTTCAAAGAGTCCAACATCAGAATCCACATCTGGTTAAAAACTCACCAGATGTTAGAGGTCCTCTTACAAACTGGCTCATTTCACCCAAACATCCACATATTTCTAATTTACTCTCCTAAACCTTTCTGAAAAAACAAAACGAGAGTAACATCTTTAAATCAGTGAGAGAAAACCTGACAGGATAAAGACAAATGTTACCGGACAGGTCGGGATTTCTAGAGGATTTTAATCTGAATTTTCTGAGTATATTTTTAGATATATTTGAATTCTCAGAATGTTTGTGGTTGAGTGGCTGTGGCAGGAAACAGGACCAACGTGTCCTTCCCTGAAAAGAACACGGCATTTGACCAGAGTCTAACTCCTGTGGTTAAAGGCTGTGTTCTCAAAATATTTGGCCCCGAAGTTGAAGCAGCTGTGTTGAAGAGTTCAGTACAGCCTGGAGGACGACGAGGAGCCGGTTAGATGGTCCCAGTTGTTGTAGAGAGCGTAGGCACTGGATAAGGCTAAACCAGCCAGACCTCCACGGGCTGCACTCTTTAACCCACCTGAGAAAATAAACAGAATATTTATCACTCAGAAAACTAGAATTACACATGATTATAAGTACTTAGTACATAAAACAAAAACTCTGGGTGCTGTTAGAAGTTTATCTCTGAAGCAGCATAATTATTCTTCTATGTTACAACAAGGTTTACACATTAAGAAAACTGTGATGGTCAGTTTTTCATCCAAACTTGAACTTACTTGAAACCTTTTTTACCCAAAACTTGGTTGAGAAGTTCTGAACAGTAACACACACTACAAACATCAGCAAATCGTACGCGGTGACGTACCGCTGGATTTAAAGAGCGTCCCCGTTAGCGTGCCGGCTGCCACTGTGTTGATGTCGTCTTCTGCTCCTCTGGTTTTCTCTATCAACACCCCAAAAGCACTATACAACAAGGCTGCAACGACACGAGAAACATACCAACAGTAAAATTACCCAAACTAGGTTCAATTTTACTGTTTTTCTTCACAACATTTATGAATAAGTCCATCACAGTGTCTAGCGTTTATTTGACCAGTTAACAGTCTTACCGACAGAGCCCAGAGTGTTGGCCCATGAAGCCCCCTGTCTGGTCACCATGTTCAGAATCCTGGTAGGACAAAGAAATGATTTTTCAAGGAAACCAAATGTTTACAACAGACTGTGAACTGGACTAATTCTGCTAGCTTACTGTACGTTTCGTGGTTTGGACCACGCCATGTCCCTGGTCTCTGTCAAACCCATCCGCAAACCGTTTACGGCTCCAAATGCAGCTCCTGAAGCGAAGCAACAATTCAGTCCAATCATGTGTGTAAACATCTAAACACAACTAATAGTCAATATATTAAACAGGATCATGATCTCATAGTGATTTACATGAATAAACAGCCCAAACCTATTTAATTAGGTTATAACTGGAATTTTTAGAGGCTGCAAGTGGCACATTATGGTTATTTAAAACAGAAAATATTTTTTGACAGTCAAATTGGCGGTAAAAATGTTTGATGCTGCAGTAAGAGATCCACCCCCCTCAAAAAAGAAAACAATTAAAGGTTTTACCAAAATAAGGGTTCTATTTAACCTAGTTTTTCTGCCAGGTACTAAATGCAATGTGTTTGTAAAGGTTAGTATAAATCTATATCATTTAATACACGTCACACAGTCATGCATAGAAAAAGTTTTTATTTTAGTTATTTTTTCTCAAAATGCAACTAGACTCAAAAGACCCTGGTAGACAGCCAGGGACACCTAATCTAACCCAGATGTTCTGGGTCCCAGGTCATAGAAGCCTTCGAGGCCTAATGATATCAGTCAGTCATTATCTAGACCCACTTATTCCCTGTTCAGAGTCGCAGGGAGCTGATGTCTGTCTCCAGATGTCATTAGGCGAGGGGCAGGGTTACACCTGGACAAGTCGCCATCCTATCCCAGGGCCACAAAGACACAGAAATCACCCACGTCTAGGGATAATTCAGAGTTGCCACTTAACCTCAAGCATATTATTGGTCTGTGGGAGGAAACCAAAGTCCCTAGAGAACAGCAGTACCAACTGTGCCACCGTGAAGCCCCACTCTAATGATATGTATAAAAAGTAATAATAATATAAAACTAGAATATACTTTATTACATTTCCAGGCTAAGACCCTGTTTGTTCTATCTCAGACTCCCCAGCTGCTCAAGAAGCAAGATGACGAGGACAGAAAGATTGTGTCTGTCCCATTAGGCTCCAAAATATCCCACAGCTTTGATGTAACATGAAGACAGTCTCAGACCCAATACATCCATTCAAAACCTCTGTTATAACCAGTTCCTTTTATTAAAAACCTCAGATCCTGGTGTGTGGTGTTTCTTACCTGTCATACACGAGCCTCCGATGGTAAAGAAAGCCAGTTCAAACCTTCCTCTTGTTTTATTTGCTCCTGTCGGTAAAATGAACTCATCTGTGTCCTAAAACACCAAGATTTAAATCAGCAAACCGCAAGAAAAAACAGATAAACATGTCAAGTCAGCTCAAGTTTACCTGAACCAGGTAACGTGGATCGACGTTGAGGTAAGGGGAAAGAGGGCTCATTCCAGTCACTGAAATACATAAACCTGTAAGTTAATCTCAGGGGAAACAGTGAAGCTATGACACGAATAAGTAAATATATATAATATATAAATAGTAAAACGATAAAATACGTTTCAACGTTTTGTGCTGGCTGTGAACATGATACTTACATGGCACACCGGCGAGCTCCGTGTTAGAGTATTCAGGTGCTCCGCCACCAAAAAGACCCCCGAGACCCGCTTTGAATCCTCCAGAACCCTGTGAGTTGTTGTCCATAGCTGTAAAAGTTCTGAGGTGTCCAACTTAAACCCCAAAAGAAGCCGCTGAACGAGCCGACGCGGCTAACCTTAGCAACTGTGTCGTAAACCTCAAAACCGGAAATATTTTCACTGCAAGCTGCTAGATTTACTGGTAACACAAGAAAATGTTCCGATAGAAATTATTTTACAATCAATTTAGGAGTAAAAACACAGTTTCTTTTCCTTACTGAGCTCGACTTGTCATACTGCCTCTGACCTCCAGCAACACGCTCTGCCGTAAAGCGATCATCCGAAAATAGACTGTCGTTACGTCACCAAACGCTCCCATCTGATCAAATAAGTCAAGCTTATTTTAATATAAGATATTTAAAAATATATATATATAATATAAAATATAACTAACTAGTATTATAAACCAAAATTGTTTAATCAGCTATCAGAAACAGCACCCATAGTTTTACGACAGCTCAGCATATCAGGGATCAGTTTCACATGGTGACGAAATCTTTACGCAACACAACTGATTTCAGATCATTAATAAAATCTTTTCATCGTTGAAATAAAATATTTTTTACAAATGTGTTCGATATCAGCAGCTTTACTTAAGAAGTATTGTAAAAAACCGTTTCATGTAATGGTAGTTCGGAACATTTATATTTTAATTGGTTTTGTTTGGTTTTGGTTTTTAATTGGTTTTGTGTGGAAACAGAAAAAGCTACATTTTATATGTTTACTGTTGTGTAATATTTACTTAGCTCAGTTTTTGTAGATTTTTAAAAACGTATACTTTATGAAACAAATTGTAAACAAATTATAAAAGAGAAAGGTGTAATATGTCACGTGTTGTGAAATATTATTAGTTTAATTGGCTTATTACAAAATACTATTATTATTATTATTATTATTATTATTATTATTATTATTATTATTATTATCTACAGATCTGTTGGGAAATTTCCCATAATTCCTAAAATCCCAAGGTTCTTCTGCTGCAGTTTCTTGACAGAGTTGTAAGTTGCTCATGTTACACATGGTGGCAGCAAAGAACCAAACAGCTGAGGCCAGTTTCACTGGGTCATATTTGTTAGTTCTGGTCCTTCTCTGCCCTTTTTGTTAATTAGACTTGATTTAATTAACTGATTTAGTTAAAACTGATCCAGGACATGCAGATTCAAGTTAAAGCCGTGTGATGTTACTTGTAACTGAGACAGGTCTGGATTAAACAACTTCCATATGATCCTTGCAGGTCTTGACATGCTTGTTACCTACTGTACTTTCATTATGATGCAACCATGTGTCAGGACCCCACGCAGGCACGTCCGTGTGCACATTTATTGCAGCCCCCAGCCATCTGCTAACGGTCAAAGGAACAGAGGCACTGGAGGAATTTAGTGGGTTGAATATCACAAATAACAGATCATCTTATTTGGATCCTGCCATTGTGTGTCTGTGTGTGTGTGTGTATTCAGAAGGGGCCAAGCGAAGAGATGAAGTTTGCCATTGTCGCCCAGTGTGGGTGTTTTCAGACTCTCTGGCATGATGTGTGAGTTAGTGTTCTCTGTGTTACAGCCTAGTGTGCCCACTGTCTTTCCCACAATGCCCCATTCAGCTGTGGGCCTCCATCCCTCTATCCACTCATGCTCTCGGACTGAGCTGCCACCCATTTTGTGCCTCTGGCTAATCATCAACATCATCATCGTCACTGAGATACAAACCGCATTTTTGGTTGTGGGATGAAATAACTGTGATGTCATCTTTGTTATCTATTACAGGAAC
>SSNP01000016.1:5177224-5215619 GCA_006937955.1 Pachypanchax playfairii | reverse complement strand
ACCCCCCCCCCCCCCCCGCCCCTCCCCTCTCTGTGTCTAAGGTGATTAGTATGCAAAAAGGAAGCTGTTTTGCATAATTAAGAGCTACAGAGGAAACAGCACCAAAGTTTGTTAGTTTAACATCTAAGAGTTTAATAGTGAACAAAGAGTTATTCCTCAGATAAAAGTTAAAAGATCATCGTTCAACACGTCTTTGTTTTCATCTTTTGTCTTAGACACACTTTTATTTATTTTTAAGGAATCTAGAGCAAAGACAGATACCATTAAAGTGGTTAATAATCACAGAAGTGGTAACAGTTAGTAACCTACACTTGGCACTGAAGAGTAGATTAATGTTGTACTACACTGTTAATTGTCACACTTGTTGTATACAAAAAGGCACAGAAGGCAAGCAGTGCTGACCTCAACAAGTTAAAACAGAGAACATCAAACTCCAGTTTCTCAGGACATCGAGGACATTCGCCGATGACACACGTAACAAACTATCTCTCCATAATAAGGCATAACTTCTCTCATCTGAAAACATTATTTAATGTTATTCTTCTGCGTACAAAATAGAATATAAAAATACAATATAAACTTGTTACATGTGTTATGACTGCATCACTTTCTCTCCCTCGAGATACTTATATATATGTATATGCATACATATATATGAAGGCATCACTCAGTGTTTGCTTATGAGTAAAACTGAAAAACAAAAGCAGATACACATGCAAAAAATATATGGATGACTTCATCTCCTTCAGCACAACCAAACAAACACAAAAACAAACGAAAAAACATGAAATATAACACTGTTCTCTTAAGGCATCAGAGATTCGGATGCTTTTTTTCGTGAAGACACTTTCTTTTTGGCACTATTACTGATAAAATATAGATTTAGGCTGAGACACATTCCCTACACTTCTATTTTATCCAAAACATAATTTCAAACTGGGTGCAGAGTTGTGATGTTAAATTAGATTTAGGTGGAATAGTTTTTTTTTATGGCTCTCAATAAATAAAGGCACTGTTGTTCAAGCTCATACAATACTGTAGTTAAAAAGGCATCACTGACAGAAGGTAAAAACGCTTCCTTCTGTGTGTGCGTTGAGTCGGAATCTGGAAACTCAGATACGTTTGCATTTTAAATTCCAGTTTGTTCCTTCAAGTCGCTTTATTGTGGAAAAGGTGCAGATATTTTCCTTTCCTGAAGGATGGCTTTTATTTGAAGCAGTTTAAAGAGGTCAAGATGGAATAAATCCTAACCCACTGACACGTTCATGTTGCAAAACCTCAACAGAAGCGACACGTTTTATCCTACATAAAAGAAGATTAACATTTCAAAATAAAAGCAGTCAAATAAAGAAGCTGAGGAAGAAGATGTCAAAATGTCATATATATATATAACCTACAGATTAGTATTTATGGAGGGTTTTTGTGCTGATAAGTACCACCAGTATCAGTAAAGTTACCATGTTATTAATAGAGTTGTTATTATTGCATCGCAGAGGCAGTTGGACACAGCCAGGGATCGGTTTAAAAGCCCTTCACCAAATCGGGGCCCACCCCCTGTAAAGTCATGCAGCTGTTACAGATTGTAATTTCAAGAAAAGATTCTTCTACTAATTTTGGATGTTTAACAGGAAGGCACGTTTGGTAAAGTTGGGCGGGGTCCTGAGGTTTATTCCATGATCGCCGTCATCTGGTTTGCTGGTTAGAACGAGGCAGCCGGCTTGTTCCCATTGTTCTGGTCTCTGGTTGGCTGAGCTGGGGAAGTGGCAGAGCCGTGGGCCAATGAGCACGCCAGCAGGCAGAGATGGGTGGGTCATCAGTGGGCGGAAAGGTCAGAAGGTCAAGGAGGGAAGGGGGGGTCATGGGTTAGTTGCCGTGGCAGCTAGAGTTAGACGGACAGACGAGGAAAGGAAACAAAAAAGGGCACATAAAAGGGGACATAAAAAGAAAAAAAGATAGAAGAGAGATTAGTGTCAGCTAGTGGCGTCGGGATGACAACAAGGCAGATCTAGTGCAGTCACACAGCATGAGGGTCATTACACAAGAGCTGCTCAACACCTTCATGAGCGCCGCATCAACCATTCACAAGGACTCACACCAACCAGTGCGTTGACGTGAGGAATGGCTGGTTAGCGGTGCTCGCATGCGCTCATCAAGGTATTCACTCCTCCTGTTGTGAGACTGCTGCTATAATGATTCTACTCATGCTAGCTGGGCTACGTCTCGCACAGACAGACTGTGAAACCATGGACAGACAGGGAGACAGCATGGTTTCATGTGAGAAAGTGACCTTTATGTTCAAAGAAAAGCGTCCAGGCTTCAGAGGGACTTTCACTGACTCACAAGTGGAGCTATTGTTTAGAGCAGCAGGCGCAAGAACTTGATGATTAAAAAAGTTGTGATTAACTGATTATTGATTATGGCTTGATTTATTGGCTATGTAGTATTAGAATAGCACCTAAAACAACTAC
This sequence comes from Pachypanchax playfairii, assembly GCA_006937955.1. NCBI lineage: Eukaryota > Metazoa > Chordata > Actinopteri > Cyprinodontiformes > Aplocheilidae > Pachypanchax > Pachypanchax playfairii. The sequence continues at coordinate 5,213,151 of SSNP01000016.1, read as the reverse complement.
AGTAAGCACAGAGCTGCTATAGGAGACAGTAATGAGAGGTTAAAAGATGGTGATTTTAGAGAAACAGTTCAATAGACAGACTAACTACAAAAATTTAGAGGCTTTGGTTTGCTTTAGAGATTTGTTTCAATACTCATCTTTATTGCCTTTTAGTGTTTTTTTTTATTTATTTATTTATTTTGTCCATCATGTACAACAAGAGCACCACTGCTCGCACACATTTTGTAGCTAGCTAGTCCATTTCTCCATTGCTATTGCATATAACAGTCTCGACACCTGCGGATCGAGAAGGTTATCTCATCTTAAATACAGAGAGCAAAACCCCGCCTTCATTGCCACCTGTGTGGTGACTAAAACAGTAGTAGCTACACACGTCGAATAAAGTTTACATGGAGACACTTCATCTATAAAAAGCATATAATAAAACAAAGATAAAAATTTACAAACTAAAAAAAAAAAACAAAAAACAAACTACAAGTATTTCCAAGCGATCTTGTTCCATAAGCTTCATATAAGCACTTAAATCCTTAAAATCCCTATATACAAATTTATTTTGCAGCTAAATACATGGTAACAGCACCACTCTGGCTAGGAAATAAATGAAAGATGTAAACAGTCCCAATAATAAAGTCCAGTGGGCAACTGATAAGACCACCAACAACAGTATTTCATACAAAAGAGCTTGTAACACAGACTTCAGTAGTTATCACACTCTGTGTTTTAGTAGTAAAACCTAAAAATCACGACAAATGGAGTGATCTTCAGGAATAATCAGTTTTCCTTAACTGTCATGTAAGAAATGGGAGTAACACAGGATTTAATTTATTATATATGTAATAAAAAATCTGTGGAAATCTAGTGGAATGAAACTGAGTATGAATAAATCTTTCCACATTATTTATGTGATCAGAAGTAGCACTGAGAAGACAGACATAAAGTTTCTGAGAGACGACTCGGGGAGTCACAAGGGCCGAGTCACATGAACGGAGCGATCCATTCTAATTGAGAGGGTCCCGGCCTGCGAGGCGTCCAGTTTAAGTTAACAGGCGAACAAAGACGACCGCTGCAGCTGTCACCCCTAACGTGGTTCCTCCCCAATTTTCTCCTTTATTTCACTTTCGCTACAACAAACGCTTGTTTACTTTAACACTCGAGCTGCTTCAGCCTGCGACTTTTTCGCCTGATACAGTATTTTTTTAAGGCATGCCGTAATACAGACACATGTAAACTGAAATTGGTCCATTGGTCTGCATGCACACACACTAACACACACATATACACATAAAGTGGCTGGTGAGCTAACTAACCTCTGTCTGTGGTCACTACCCTTTGGTAAGGATGGATTCTCTTGTCGTGGCGTCGTACCTTAGTGGTCATGGCACCTGCTAACAGCCATTGATATTACCAAAACAAAACACAGAAGGTTACTCATCAGAAAGACATCAGACAGTCCACCCATGGCACCAACATCAGTGAAACCAGGAGTTTACCAAGTTTTCAAAGCTGAGGGTGAAAATAAGTAAAAAAAAAACAAACTTCTTGCATCTAAGAGACTGAATTTATGTTGTTCTGTGGTCCTTTTCTCTCTAGAGAAATGTTTAATCCGAACCGCTAATTCCCAACTAAGCTTCACTAGGAGATTCAACGTCAGCTGAAAGCAAAGTCAATTTATAGCTCTTTGATCAAAATAAGCTTTACCATATGTTAAATCGCAAAACAGCAGCTCTAAAACACCTACAGGTTCACTAAAATGTGTTAAAAAATTACAAGCGGAAGCTGAATTATTAAAAGAGTTAAGTAGTTGTCACACCACAATGCTAGTCTGCTAATACAAAGAGGAAATTAACAGGAATGGACACTTGACTACTGCTGAGAAATCTGTCATCCTAAAATATAAGCAAACTGAGTGTTTGCTCTGAGGGACAACTAAGTATGGTTGTGTATGTGTGTGGAGGGGTGTGAATGGAGGGGAAGGGTGGGTGGGAGTGTGGTTGGGGGGGAGGTCTCTGCAAGCCAGTCCATGTGTGTGCTAGGATGGGTTGCTACCGCTTAGCCTTTGGTTGGGAATGCCATACCTGCAAAAACACAGGAAGAAGGGACTGTTAGCCCAGCAATGAGCTTCAGCACGTATCTATGGATGATGTGGATGTATTACAAGAGCTGGATATGACAGCCAATCAGAGCTAGACCTGTTATCTAACTACAGCATCGTGTAAATATATATATATATATATATATATATATATATATATATATATACTTGTATACATAAAGAATGTATCACATGACCTAACTGATTACAATATTTATTAATTTTAAGCTATTTTGATTTAGATCCACATAAGAACAATGAAACAACACATGCGAGAGTTTTGTAGTTCAGCGACAGCAGGCTGTTTTAAAACATGCTGCTGTGTACACAATGTTTGAAGAAATCCGTTACATTTTATACTAGTTTTAAAGTAAAAGTACTAACTGTTCAGAGTATTATTTCTTCTCATGTTTTGCTGTGTACAGTTTTAGCCTGACAAGTTAATAACAGCCAGTTATTAGTTGGGTTATGTGCCTGTAGTAGCTGGTTTGGTAAAGCAATACGCCCCCTAGTGGCTGGCTGCAGAACAGGTTCAAAGTCCCGCCCCCTCCATGTAAACCATGTCTCTGGTGCATAAGTTGTTTACGTCACTGGTTCACTAATAAAATTAATAAACTAATAAAAACAATCAAAAGAAAGAAGAGAAAAGTATTTTCAGAGCCTTTTTTGAACTCGAGTAAAAAGTGTGAACTCTTTTTTTCTGAGTTTTACATAAATTAAATGTAAAAGGCCAAAAGGAAAAAGATGAAGAAGTAACTGAAATAAACAATGTTTCTTTCAAACAGGGAGTTCAGTAAGACACTGTGACACTGCAGCAAGTTCACGACCGCAACTGTTTCATTTCTTCTGTGCGACCTTCTGGATAACTCGTGTATAATGAAACGATTGATTATCTGTTATGATCAGCTACTTTCATTGGAGTCCACTATCCAGTTCTCATAATACACCCATTGACCATGTATGAGAGTGAGAAACTGTTGATTGTTATGTACCTAAAACTCCAGTTGAGTCAATCGGGTATTCCAATATGGAGGGAGTGAGTGTGTAGGGATACTCGTAAGGTGTGTAGATGATTCCAGATTCGGGTCCTTGCTGCACCAGAGCCGGATGTGGGTTAGCTCCCGGCACGAGGGTGGAACTCTGGATCTGACGGATCAGAGGCATGATGGTAGGTGTGGTAACGGGGGCGGGGTTTCGCAGGGTGGGGGGCAGGACGGGCGTCGGGCCTGTGATGATCCGAGGCGCCTGAGGGGTCGCTAGAGGGAAGGCGGCAGTGGCTGTAACGCACGCAAACATACAATAATGCAAGTGTGCGCACACCCACACCAGAGCACATACAATAGACAGGGAAGAAAAGAAGACAAACAGTCTATTTAACAGGAGAAACAGAGGCATTGTTCATATATACAGTGGAGTCCTGTACCAAGACCCCTCCTTTGTCACCCACCAACCCTCCTCCACATGTTAACTATGAAGTCACTCTTACGTGTCTTGACATTGGCATCTCTGTAGGTCCCGTTGAGAATGGCCAGTTCCATCAGCTGCATCTTCTTCAGGTTATCCTCCCCCTCAGCCTACAGCAGCACATGGAAACATGACAGCACAATGAGAAAACTTAACGATGCCCCTTCAGTATTCAGTATGCTGAAGTCAATTACAAAACCAATTTCAAGGTTTTCCCAGACAAAACAAAAAATCTAGTATTTTTCTGTAAATAAAAGAACTCCCACGTCGTCTGAAGTGGATCTGACTAGACCTTGAACACAGCCGCTCCACCACACAAGACATATTCAGTGTCAAACACGCTAGCTTCTTAGCTCCAGTTACAGCCTGGTGAAAAGCTTGACTGATTTACATTTGGAGAAAAAGGTCAGCGGGGTTAAACTAACACATATCATTGACTTTACCCTCCTCACATACAGACACACACATACACCAACATAGATCAACAGGTGTTCAGCTCTTGTCTGCCTATAGACACTTATCACATCCTTGAATGCTGAGGGACAACCATCCTGCAAGCAACCTGGAAGTAACAGCTCACGCCACTGCTGGTCTGCCTTGTTTTTGCAATAAAAAAAAAAAATGCAAATCAACAAATACAGAACGTGTGTGTCCTTCTCATGCTCTGATGTGCTTCTGGCTTGTTATTACGTTGTTGAATCTATATGTACATATGTGCGCCTGTAGGGGGGCGTTAGGTGGGCTGGAGAATCTGAGAAATGTTGAAGAGTGCGATCAAAATGTTCTCTTACGAGGACAATATAAAAAAAAACCTAGGGAATACTGTAGCCGGTAGTTGGGAACGAAGTGAGTATTGAACGAGTGAAAGGAGTGATGGAGTGGGGAGAAGGAGTGAACAGACTCTCCATTCATTCCCTCAGCCTTTCAAACAACCCGGGGCTACCATGGCAACCCCTTTATGCGTGTTCCCTAATTACCCTAACCCCTTACACATACTCTCCCATACACACAAGGACACGAAAAAACAGACACACTCACACACAAACCGTTCTTGGGCTTGACAATCCCCTTCCCCCTTCCATGCATACCAACACAGTGAACTCTCATCCAGTCACACACTGTTTTTTCCTGGAATATTACAAATAAAAGTCGATGTTGCATGTTTCTGCTACTCACAGCGGGCACGAGAAGCTTCTTGACCTCATTGATGGCTCGCTGGAGTTTGATCTTGGCACGGTTGTGTGTGTCCTCCACCGTGATCAGGACGTGGAGGTCCTCGCTGAGGTGCTCCCAGTTGGGCTTCCCTCGGTTCATCTCCTCCTGAAACACACAAATCTTTTAAAAGCTTAGTTTGAATGCACCTCACAAAACTCCAACCATTGCTGCAGACGGGGAACAGGATTTCACTTTTCTTCTGACTTGGCTCGGTTTTTGGATCACACACAAACAAACACACTCACAAGGCTCAAGGTTGTCTAATGCAGCTTTAGAAGCGTATCGGAATCATGAAATGACTGTGTTGTTTCTCAGTGGTTACACAAGACTGGTGTTGCGTTTTAGTGAGACTCAGGACTCTGAGTCTTTGTATATTATTTTCCCCAAATCTCCCCTCCCTGATCTCCTCACACTGCTCTTCATCTCATCTTTTCCACATATTCTCTCTCTGATTGTAACTGAAGGTCTCTTTCACTGTCAGAGATGCTTGTTGAATCTGTTAAACCATCAATTTAAAAAAAGTCAATAACAAGTGAAATATTTCAATTTTCGAATTAAGTGGAAATATTTTACATTGTGACTGTGGTGATAGATGGATGGATGGTAAATGGCCAACACTTGTATAACGCCTTTCGTGTCAAAGGATACAAAGCACTTCACATTATATTTTGTCATTCACACGTTTGGAGGTGATAAACTACACACATATTGTAGCTACAGCTGTCTTGGGACACACCCAGACAGAAGCGAGGCTGCCAGACACCGGCACCACTGGGCCCTCTGATCACAACTAAACATGCCCAGTGACCAATGTACCTCTGGTAACAAGACAACCTGCTTTACCACCTGAACTACTGCCGCCCAGGGGATGGATGGATGGATGGATGGATGGATGGATGGATGGATGGATGGATGGATGGATGGATGGATGGATGGATGGATGGATGGATGGATGGATGGATGGATGGATGACTAGATGATGGATGGATGGATGGATGGATGGATGGATGGATGGATGGATGGATGGATGGATGGATGGATGGATGGATGGATGGATGCCAAACAGAAGTCTGCACATTGCTGAGGAACCCAGAGCCCAATTAATGGTAACTTTTTTATCAGGCTGTTTACCAGGTACGCAAAGAACAACAAATCACTTTAAAGTGAGCGACTGTGTAGCACATCTGGTCAGTTATTGTTCCACATGTTGGATTTGTATTAAAGGGTTAAACAAGTTTGGGTGAGAAAAGCAGTTACTGATTGGTTTTTGGTCGTTCACTAAGCTGCGTAGGAGAACGTGGGTTTACAGAACTGGACCTGCAAAGCGCTCTGACAATGACTCTTTGCTAACTGAAGCTCTGTTTTTATTTGCATTCAAAGCAAAGAGGTCGGATCACAAATGGTCAACTTAAGACAGATGTGGAGACACATTCCAATGCCAGGTGTGGACCCACAAACTCAACTGTTCACTCGTGATCAGCTCACTAAAGATGCATGAAAAAGTCATGGATGAGCAGAACCAGCTCCATTTACATCATAAACTCTTTTATTTTTATAGTAAGTCAGCTTTTAGTTAACTTTAAATTTATTTCTCTTCATCTAACTCTGATTTGTAGAATGTTTTAAAGAGATGATTGTAGGATCTTGCTGCTGTTCAGCATTAACTGCCTGATATTACAGATTGTAAATCTATTGTAGCCAGAATTAAAAGATTACAAGTCTAGAATCTGTGTGGTGTTGTTCCAAACTGTTTTCTCTGAGGCTGTTTTGTCAAGTGAGATGTATCATTCTGAAGAACACTGAAAGTCAACATCTTTTTTCCCTTCTCCCCCAGCTGCCTCCCACTGTGTCTCTGTTTTCCTTCCTCTCTGTGTGTTTCTCTGTCTCCTTCTGAGGGGCGTGCGGGGTAGGGAATGTTCTGGAGAGAGAGAGAGCGAAAGAGAAGGGAGGGGTCGGGAGCCGGCGGTGGTGGAGGAATGCTGGACTTGCTCCACCTGCCGATTGGAAAGCTTGAGCCGACTCCGTCCAACAGGAGACACCAGGGGAGAGGAAGGGAGGACAGATGGACTGAACACCAGGACAGGAAAGAAAGACTCCGAACCAAGAAGTAGTTGAGAGAGAAGGACAGACAGACAGACAGACGTTTTGTTTCCTTAATGTTTTTTGAGCCTCTTAATAGAATAAAATGAACTCGACCATTTTTAACCACCATCTCTATTTGATCTTTTTCTATTGGTTAATTAAAATCGTCGAGATTAAAGCCAACAACTTTGTCTAAATACTCAAATACAGTATCTGAACATCCGTTTTATTCGGGCGGCAGTTTTTTCACCTTGACTCGGCTCAACTGGTTTGATTATGTTACGGAAAAAGATGGATTTTTTTTTTTTTTACTAACCAGTGAGACTGGTTCCCCTCTTTCCTCAGGATTTGTGGACATGACAGATACTTTAAGGTTTTGACATTATGGCCATTGAAGTTTTTGTTTTTCTCACTTAAACTGTTTCTGTTTGATTCATGAGCCTTTTATCCCAAAATAATCCATCAGCTAAACATCTGTCACCTGTGGTTGATAAAAGTACATTATATGAGTTTAAAGTGTGTTTCTGCATTAAAGGGCGTGGTTACCTTCTTCTTGTCTCTCATAGAACCCTTTCCTCGGACCATAATTTTGCAGCCGGTCTCTGCCTCCAGTTGTTTGGCTGTCAGTCCACGTGGGCCCAGGATTCTACCTACAAAGTTAAACTACACAAAACAGCAAAATAAATTGTTTTAAAAAATGAACAAACTGGCCAAATAAAAGAGAAAACATCCAGGTTGAATCTGTGGTTTCACATTGTGTGTTTGTGCCTTTGAGGTTTGTAGATCTGTGAAGTGTTTGAAGTGATAAAAATAGCTCATTATACGGGTGCTGGCCGGCGTTGGTGCCATGACAGAATGCTGCCGTTCTCTTAACCTTATCTGTCACAACGACAGAGTGATTAACTAGACAGCTGCTTGTCCATGTGTTTGTGTTGTTTCACTGCCACAAACTCTCTGTTTCTGCTTCTTTCAGAACAATTCCACAGCCCCGCCCACTCCCCGCCTTATTCCTCCACTCAATTTTGTTTGAATCTTCTGCAATGTTTACTTCAGTCACAGTTGCAACGCATTCCGACCTCTAGAATGACCCCTGACTCTCTCTCACATACACATCTACACAGAGGAACTGCTCTCTAAATTTAACCTTGATCTCAACCGCTCTCCAATGCACTCCTGTGTGTGTCCTGTTAGCCTGCTGTCATGTGAGTCAGGACAGCCCATCATTGTAGTGGGTGATTGGCGAGCTGATGCATCGAGAAAATCATGTGAGCCACACAGTTTGGATCAACACAGCTTCCACTGAAGCGCACGTATCTTTATATGCTGTCTCNTGGGGGGAAGAACTTAATCCAGCTTTTGAAGATGTTATGATGTCAACATGGGTCTGAAAATGATGTCACAGTGAGAGAATTTACACCAGAACTTCTTGTACTGTTTTATTCTTATTGGTGCTCTGATTCCTGATTCATTATTGGGTTTTTTTCAAACTCCAGATTACATCAGTGGGTGTGAGCAAAGATGATCTCAGAATGAAATCAGCTTTTAGATCAAAAAGCAAAGCAACACATCCGCGTGTTTCAGAGTTACGCTGACTTTTCGGTTGACTTTCTGAGAATAGGAAAAGTGACAACAGCGTAAAGTAAACAAGCAACTGCTCTATAACGGTCAAAGGTTTTTGGTTTTATCAACTCACATCGGGGAACTCTTTGACAGGCACGTAGAGCTTCTCCTGCAGCTGAGCCACGGGGCCGACGGCCTCGGGAAGCTCCTCCATGTCCCGCCCGTTGAACATGCCGCCGTTCAGCGTGTCGTTGTACATGTCTTTGCGCACCCTGCCGATTTCTTAGAGACGGAAGAAGTCAGAAAAAAAAACTTGAGTTAAGCAGAGTGAAGGGGAGAGGTTTCACATTTCTTTCATTCTGTCCATTCGTAAGGACGATGACTCACTGTCACCCGAATTATAGGAAGCTCTGAGTGTGACAGCTGACAGACAGACAGGCAGGAAGACAGTCACAAGCATTCTGCACCGAAATGTAGAATCTAACTGCTGAATCCATCTCATACAATCCTATCAACATACTTAACCCCAACCTGCGGGTTATTCCCCTTTCAAACTACAAATAATGTGAGAAAAACATACGTGTCAGTGACAGTCTGTGAACCGTGTGTTTAGAAAACAGCCGGGCTGTAATTTCTGTTTATTTTCAGTCGACTACTTCTTGTTTTTTTTTATTATTTCTAAAAAAACAATGACAAATATGTACCCAGAGTTCTAGCTGGCATGTCCCAGCATCTTGTTTAACCTAAAGATAATCCATTTAAAACAGTATCAAACTAAGAGAAGTGGTTAATTCTTACTAAACACCAGTTAAAAATCTGTAAATTAGTTATCAAAACATTGCCACTTTCTAAATTTCAGCAGCTTAAAAACACATTTACCACGTGGAATTACTAAAACAAGAAAAATGAGAGAATAATCTGGTTATTAAACGTTAAGTTGAGCTTCTTTAAAAGGCCAAATTTGTGTCTTAGGTTTGGTACAGAAGCTTTCAATGAGACTTATTTTAGTCTGTCTGTGCGTTTGTTTATGGTTGTCTCAATGACCGATGCCTCTGATACCTTTGTAATGACACTCCAGCGCAATAATAACTGACTACAGCACCAGACAAACACACACAGACCCCCAGTTTGAAATCACACACATACCAACACACACACGACAGAATAACTGGCCTGGGGCGCAAATATCATCTGACCTAAGCAGGCTGACAGGCACGTCTCCGAGTGTTAAGTCTGACCATAATAACTGCAGTATCACACTGTAATTACAGCCACAGCCGAACTGACAGGGATGATCCTCTAATAACCTATTCTGACCCGGTGCTGGCAAAAAGTGGCCATTAAAGCACAAACAAACAGATCTGCACAGGCAAGCATGGCTCTCGTTGGGTTAAAAGTAGCTGGAAGGAAAAAAAAAGAAGTGAAAGAAGAACTGGAGTGTCGGCTGAAGAAGAAAAAAGATAAAGGGGGAGCAGAGGCGAGCTTTATCTTAACACTTCAACCTGTCAGAGATTTAAATATAGACAGACCACAGGGCTGAAAAACAGTGCAGTCCTGCAACACCTTGCATGAAACTCAGAGAGAAGATCCCGTCAAGCACGTTAACCATGAACGTCACATCATCACAGCTGTCAGTCGTGCACCAGAGAAGTTGACCTCCTTGTTGAGCTCCAGGGGTCATCTGGCAGGAGGACAACTTTTGCTGTGTCATGAGACTTGTCACAGAGCACAAAGTCACCACAGTGATCCTGATGTGCAACAACAGGCCCCGAGTAACCACCGATTAAAGGATGGCGTTCAAAAAGGAGACACAAGTGGCATTTAAAGCTGGATATTTATATATCTGTACATATGTGCATATTACGCAACTACTTCTTGTAAAAAGGTTGGATATTAACACGTGGACTGTATTGATGAGCTGAGCAGACGACGCAACTCAAAGCCAGAAAGCAGCTTCGAATCAAATATTTTGCACATGCTTTAGTCTCTGCACTGGGATGGGCTGCAGCTTTCACATAAGCCTGTTCATTAGGTCACTGGGAAAAACTAACAACTGTCTGTTTGTTCCCATCACAACTACTCTCATGTGTGTGTATGTGCATGTGTGTTTCAGAGAGTGCTCCACTGTTCCCTTCAGCAAATCCAAAATCTGACTTAAGACAATAAATACACCCCTTTGCACATGGTTTTTATAAAACTGATGGATTAGCAGGCAGATTTCTGTGAGTGTTTTGGGTAAAAACAGAGAGGAGAGAAATCAGGTCATTTATCTTTGGGATCAAATCAAAAAATGTTTTAGGGACAACTTTACTGTCAGAAATCCTTTAGTCAGTTCATTCAGTGAATATTTTCCATGAATCACACCGTGTTTTATTGTGAAAGGACTGGTTTGTTTCCTTGGTGGTTTGAGATGTGGGTGAGTCGTTTTACCTTCATCCAGCAGCCGTTCCAGATGCGTGAAGATGCCGCTGAAGTTGGGCAGCGAGCTCATCACCTTCCGGTCGTTCATCAGCTGCATTAGGTAGTCCGGGTTGGACTTGGGTCTCTCCTTCACCTCAGTCTCCCCAACCATGGCTTCTGATTCAAGCGACCAAGCTAGAATGAAAACTTATAACTTTGTTTTTCCTTAAAAAGAAGAAGAAGAAGAAACACGCCCCAAAAAAGCGATGATCCCAGGGGGATTCCACCAGCCGCGACCCGCACACCGCCTCTCTAGCTAACGGATAAAACTCAACTCTCCGCTCCGGATATTAACGACTGTTCTTCGGTTAGTGAGTCCTGTCTTCTTTAACGGTCCCCCCCCACCCCTCTGCTCGGCTCTGTCCACACTTTGAAAAAGTTCAGGGGGGAGTTTGGCACTTGTTTGACACTTTCACCGACTCCACGTCCTCCTTCTCCTACCATCAAGCCTGTCTCCTCCGCTCGTGTCCGCTCGGTGTGTGTCGGTATTCGGCAGCGGGGACCGAGACTCGCTATCATATGATCACAGTACAGCAGGGGCACGAGTGGACTGTCGCGAGCGCGCCGCGCGACCCCGATATCTCAGCCAAGAGGGAGGAGTAGGGGGGCTCGTGCCCCTCATAGCCCCCACCCCGTGCCTCTTTCTCTTTCACGAGCCCCCCTACGCTCACTTTAAAAGCCTATAACAATATAACAGCCCCACGAAGGTATGTACACCTGTTCTACAGCAGTGACTGTCTGTCAGTCTGTGCGCGTTCAGGTGCCCTCAGAAACTGCACAACTTCCACAAACTGCTCATCTCTCTCCTTTAGTTAACTGTTACCAGCGATTAATAATGAACATGGAAACTAAATGTCCAGTTACATTTTAAACAGCAGGCCTTTTCATATTTAAAAATAAATTATCTAAAGCACCGGAAGCGAAAAATGAAATAAATCAATCTATAAAACAAAGTGACCACTGATTCATCAGTATAAAAGCAGCATTTACTAATAAATCTGAACTTGTTTTTGCCTTATTATTTAGAAATGTTTATGTCCCAAAGATAAATCAGGAAAAAATACAGTTTTTCATTTTGACACTTCCTCCAAAACCGGTTTAATATTTATGTGCTTGATCCTTGATTGTCCATTTAGATTACAAGTTTAAATGGGAACATTGAAATCTGAACATATTTGTCTTTCATTTAGAGGAAATAACTAAAGCACTTAAAGCCACAGGTTTGATATTTGTATGTCTTAGCATATCACCTGTTTTTTATGAAAATTACTTTATTTTGAAAGTAGGTAGAAGAAATATGTCACAGGCTAAAATATATACAAACAGCTACAAATTGAGCACAAAGTAATAGAACTTGTACTCGTATCTTTTTTAATGATTAACACCTTAAGGAAGAGACTTGTTTCCACACAACCTTCCAGAAAGCAGTATTTCATAATTAAAAAGCTAAAATCAGAAATATTTCAAAATTTTCTCAGACAAATTCTATTCAGCACAATTAGTAAAATCTATTTACTAAAAAGAGGAAAGAAAAAAAAAAACAGAAAAAACAAAGTATGTTTGTAGAAATTTCTGCCAATAATTTTGAGATTATAATTTAAAACATTTTAACTTAATCATGTTTAATCTGGTATTGCTGGTCGATCTAAATACCCCCCTAACCCCCTCCTCCGCTTCACCCCCATTCTCAGAACATTTGTTGAGGATCCTGAAATAATAAGAGGGTTGTATTTGTTTTCTCTGAGTGGCTCCTGCAGCTTTTAGGCAGAAAATGTTACAGCTGAAAGAGCAGATAGGTGCGAGGTTCTAAACTTAACTTGCTGTAAATCACACATGTGTACACAAACACACACACAGTGGTGTGACAATATGTGTGCACGTGCATGCCTTAGATTAACCCTTTTGTCAGGCCTTTCTATCCTCCCACCTGGTTTCTGCTGGTATCTACAGAGAGTTTCAGCTTGTAAAGTTATGATTGAATCTCTGTAAGTGTGGATCACAGGAACGGGGCAGCAGTGCTGGTAATGGCTGGTCAGCTGGTATGGCGAGTATTCAGGGCGGGGGCAGTGCATTGTCCTCTCATAACTCCAACAATGCCCCTCTGAGCAGGCCACACATCTATCTACCAGTCACGGGCCTCTCTGTCTCTGCTTTTCTTTCTGTCTGCCATGTTCACTGTGAGGTGTAAGCGGCGCGCCTCAAAGTCAAAGTCAACCAACGCCGCTCATTAATCACAACACACCCTGAACGTTNCATTATTACTTTGAATTATTAATAAAATGCTGAATATTCATTATTTCCACTGTTTTATGCATCATTTATGCCGAGCACAATCACTTTCTGACTGCCTTCATTAGTCTCCTGTAAAATGTGATCGCAAGAGAAAATGTTACACCTTCACATTCCCTGATAAAATGTTTATTGTAATTTTATTTTGTTATTTTAAACTGCACTGATACGAATTGATCTCTTTGGGCTTTGAGAAATTGTCATATTTTAGAATTGTCATTAGAAAACTAATCATGACGTATTTTCATATCTAATTAAATATTATTAGAATATTTTATAGTAAAAACTGCAGTTTTTCCTGTTTTAAATCTTTTAAACCATTTTTTGGACCATTGGATGGTCCAAGAAAATGTAAAAACTTTGCTGTTTTACCCTTTTCTGATCATCCATTTCTTTATTTATTTATGTGCTTAACTGGAGCAACATTTTCACCATAAAAAAGCTTTTTGATTTTCACTTTTTTCACTGCCGTTAAAGAATTGGTCAGCAAAATAATAAACAAAGCAACAAATTAAATGTTAATTATTGCCTTCATGTTTGTTTTTGGAACTGTTTCATTAGCTGTGATCCTGTTGAGTAAATGCACAGAGACAAATTTTGCCTTTTTAAAATTTGGGATTTGGATGCTCAAAAGAAATAAATGGATGAAGTCAGTGATTTTCTTGAATGTGTTTATTTTCAGATTAAAATGATAAAATATGATCACTTATAAAGTTACTTCTTTAATGTTTTTCTAAATCCTATGTGGTAATTTTTGTAAGTATAAAATATTTTAATGAAAAAACCAGGTCGATCAGATCCTGAAGGAAACACGCCCTCTTGTGGTCACTTTTGTAACTGAAGAAGAACAGAAATAGTTCCAAGCTGTCAAATTGGTAACAGAGTTCATTTTTAAGACGTTTATAGTCTAAATAAATCAAACTGATGATGGAGTCCCCAAAATGATTTACATCTAAAGTAAATTGGATGTTAAAACTTGCTACTGATGAATTAGATCAACAAATTCTGGGGTTATATCTCTGTTTCTTGTATTAGAGACAATTTGAAGGACACGCAGGTCGCTGTCAGCAGATCTTATTTAGTTAAAATTTTAGTCACAGATCACTAAAAGTCACCCAGACTGCATAAATAATGAATTTTTAATTTTAGTCTACTTTTACAGTACATTTATAAAATTAGTTTGAGTGCTTATTCAGTAAACTAATAAAAGTAAAAGACAAAAATGCTGCATTAAACCCTATTTGTGAGTATTATTTTATGTTTTTCCAAAAAAAAAAAAAAATCCAGTTAACTTTTTCTTAAATAACTTTAAAGTTATTAATATTAAACATGTAATGTTTGGAACACAGACATGAGCCATTCTGTTGCAAAACCCCACTTTCGTCTCATTGTTTACTTGTTAAACATAAAACCTTCTGTTGAAGTGGAACTGAACATATTGTACATACATATTTCAGCATGTTTTCTTAAAATCCCCAAAGATTTGCTCTTTTTTTCTTTCATCATGCTCTGATCTCCACTTTCCCATGTTTGTCTTTTAGTGTCTCCTCCCTGTTGTGATTCCTGCAGCAGGATCTCACCTGCTCACCTGGTAGAAGGGTTCATGCTAATCTCAAGCCGATTACGCTTCTTATCCTCTCAGCGCTGGTTACCTGCTCTGAGCCAACAAAAATACCGCACAGAGTCGGCCTCTTTACTGTTCCTGCTGACTCTTCACATCCCCCCCACACACGTGTTCTTAGTAAGCCACACTAGCTTTGATATCATGGCTCCTCATTCCACATGGAGAATGTGGATTTTATCTCAAATGCGCATGTTATTTGTAGATTGTGTCTCAGAAGGGGGGGATAAACAGAACCTTGTGGGTTATTATTTATCAATATTTAGGCTGAAAGGATCCAAAATTTGTTATAAGCATCTTGTGAAGGCACAAAAGCCTGAAAATCAAGAAAAGGAGTAACTAGAGTACATTTTACTATGTAAAGTTAGTATTAGTTTTAAAAAACACACACATGCCTTGACATTGGACATGTGAAAAGTCATCCCATGTCCATGTGAAAGCACTAATGCTATAATTACCCTTATCCTATTGAGTTAATCAGGAACCCTGCAGGACTCACAGCATGACCCTCAGGTCTCTGTGACTCAAGGTCAGGACAACACACGTTATCATTTCCCTGTCACATCACATCTCTAAAATCCTTTATTCATATATACAGAATCTTTTTTTTATCTATACAAACACGCAAAGACATTAACGTCATTTGAAAAAAAAAAAACACGACATAGATTTGAATAAAAGATTTAGCTTGATTACATTATTTTAAAAAAAGTAAAATCTTTTCTACACTATTTACAAAGATGCAGTTGTTACAGTATAGATACATTCATACATGTACATGCATAATGTAAGTCCCAGTAAAGAGATAAGATTACAGGACTCGGGGTTAGGAGCTCAAATTTTAGCTGCCAATTTAATCAAAATGTTCGGAGAGGGTGTCTGCATCCCTCCAGGGCACATCTCCTGATTCCCAAAATTCTTACAGAACTCATCCTGACTCGATTCAGATTGTTTCTCCGTCTCAGGAGGTTTTCCAACCTGGAAATGGAATGGAGTTTGAAAAAAGCTGAGCTGTAAGGAGGGTATGGGTTGGTATCTGAGTTAGCTTTTCCTGAATAGTTTATCTGCTACAAAGCATTACAGAAAGGTCAAATATATATATAACACTGCGTTTCCAGGGATGTGAATATCTGCACCTTCGGCTTCCATGAGAGGGGGGGTTGCATAGCAACCACCATCCCCACAAAACCTATGCAACAGCAAAAATAAATCCCTACTTGCAATTGGAAAACATCTGGTTTTCATCGTTAAAAATTCAAATGAATTGATTTAGACTTTTGCACTTTTTGACAACAAAAATAAAACCCAGATTAAGATAATATCAAAACTGTAAATATCTTAAAAAACATACAGTGGAGCAAAGTTTTTAGAAAAAAAACAAAGCCCGAATTTAATAAATAACTCTCTATTTGTGTAGATCTTACTTATTTAGGAAGTCCTTTTTAAAATCAATTCATTTAAAAGAAGGTTAATGCCGTATATGTGAGTAGGTAGTGTCTACAAAACAAAATCTGGTAGAAAATGTCCTTTTTTTTCTCCGTATAAGTGGAAATGATCTCAGTTTCTGCAGGTGGGGTCAGCTCAGCTCACAGTTGCAACACCTTCCTCGCCCCCCTCCTCCACCTTTGCTCCTTTGCCCATTGATTTCATTTTAGTCATGATGTCAGTGAACGTCTCCTTCACTGTCTTCTCGAGGAGAAAGCCCTCGCTCTCGCTCTCCACGTCTTCCGGGTTAGCCAGCGTGGACAGGGACGTGTGGACGTACTGCAGGCCAACAGTCACAGCAACCTGTAGAGGACAGAAACACAAACTCCTCAATATTTCATAAATTCATCAGCAGTCTAAAGGTTTAACATGTTGATGGTGAAGATTAGAAATCCACTGGTGTGAATGTGACAAGCGTTCAGGTGATAGAGCCTCAGGAATTGGGTCTGTCTTGGTCACCTCCTGTAGATTAACCTATTACTCCATCCCTGAACTCACATCTGTGTCACTTGCATAACTCCCCTTAAATCTGGAATTCTTCCGACGGCGTGACTGATAAGCTTCTATTTTGCTTGAATCCGTGTTTTTAGGACAGAAGTTTGTGGATTTCTCTGAGATGTAAATGTTCTGCTTACTGTCTCTGTAGTGATGGAAAACTCAAAGGATTCACATGCACTTTGTATCACTGACTTTGTTTTTAGAAACAAGAACAACATTGAAAAATGGCGGCTGCAGGTCTGAAGAGAGACGTGTCTGATGGCGTCTCTTGTCAGCTTCTGTCTTCTGTTCTTTTAAGTCTCTCATCCTGAACGGTCCACTCTGCTCAGTCGGAACCATCAACGAATCATTTCATCTTTACACCAGATCAAATTTGTCAACATGACTCAAACTTGATTACCTGCAGATGTCCCTAAAAGCTTTTGTGCTCTCTGTGCAACTGCAGAGGATGAGGACAGTTTTGTCTTCCTGTACTAGTTTTGTCCGGTTTGGGAATCTGTCTGCAGCCACATGAACTGACAGTATGGACACCTGCAGAGACAGCGGTGTCCAGTCCTGCTCCTCAATGGCTTGTATCCTGCGTCTCAGCAGGCTTTATGTAATGCGTCTCTCACAGAGGAGTGAATGTAGTACACCACGATGTGTAAGACAGTTCAGCAGCTGTCTTCAAACAGCGTGACTTGTTTTGGTAAGAACTTTGTAATCTGATTACAGACTGAAGGAGGAGAACTCCCTCATTACTCAACGCAGGAGTTGCTCAGTTTACGTCTCTATCAGAACGGAATCATTTCAGACACTATTAGATGTTCTACAGGATTCCAAAGTTGTTCATTATGTTTTTATATGATCTGAATTGGACGATATGATGGCTGATAAAAGAAAAAGTCATTTTATAGATACTCCTGATTGGACAATAGAGTTATTTATTCATTTATTTTAAGGAAAACAGACACTTTGGGGGATTTACAAATTTTCTTCCACTAATAGACTTAATTAAATTGTTGAAATGTAATAAACTGGTATGGAAAGTGAGCGTGTCTCCTGATCGGGCCAATCAAAGCACTTTAAGGAGACTTCAGGACTTCCTCCTATCTGTTCACAAGAATTCTGTCAATACACAAAATGAAACCCACAAGACGTTTCTAGGAAGTGTGTCAGTGTGTGTGAAATGCAACTTAAAGGCATTTTTAAAAAGGTGCTGCAGTAAAAACTTGACTTGCACCACAGATGTGTGATTCAACATCAGATGTATTTCTGCAGTTCTGACCTCCAGCATTGTCACCAGCAGCACCAGGGCTCCAATAGTGTTCATGATGCCTCCATAGTAGGACAGCAGCGCGTCACGACAACCACGCTTCCACACGTTGAGCTCCTCGGTGTAGTGGTCGTAGCTGTAGTGAGCTGAGTTGTTGGTCATCTGATGCTGGATGCAGGGCCTCGGGGAGCCGGGGTTGCAGCAGCTGAACGGCACGCCATCCATTAAATACTGCCCATCCACGTTGCTTCCAATACGACTAAACAAACGAGGAAAAATGTCAAATTAGAGTCATAAAAGTAAAATGAGGCAAATATATCCATATATTCCTGTTCTGGAAAACAGTGTTGGGTAAAATCTCCAAATTTACAACCTCATATAAACATTTATTCCCTATCAAATGGTTTTTATTTTGTAGTGAAACAGTGAAGAGCAACAAACAGACATCAAACCTGCACCTCAGTCTTTATGAGATGAGGGTTGCGCTGGCTCATGTGGGTCCATAAAAACAGGTTTTGTTGTTGTTTTTGGATCATTAAATAAAAACATTCTGGTTAATGGTAAAAAAAAAAAAATTATAGAAGTGTTTTAGAAATTCTCCCTTTAGATTTAATCGTCACATTAATGTTCTAAAATACTGCAGCAGCTCTATTTGCAAACCCCTGGATTGAATGTAGATTTCAATATTTGCAAAAAAAGTTTCCAAGTATTCAATTGTGTGTTTTCGGGCAGTCATCAGTCTCAGAAGCTAATCTCAGCTTTGATTGATAGTTGTAGGTCAATGGAAAGACAAGCGTGATTGGATCAACGAGCATAAATGATTTCCAGAAACAAACAACAACAACCTTTACAGCAGTTTGCTTAGAACTAGAAAGACAATCATTTATGGACCATTTTAAATTTAGAATTATGAATTTGTGATAAATTAAGTACCAATTTATAATGTAACAAAAGCCTGAAACGTTAGCATTATGATTCAGAAGAACTCCTTCATCTTCTTTCAAAAGGGATATTTTACTTGTTGGAGATGTTAAAGTCTACAGCTTGAAGTTCTGTGCTATTCCTGGTCAGCTGTCAGGTCTTCTGCAGATTGGACAGGACACTGATTCTTGAGGGACACATAATCCTGGAGATTAGACACTAATTATCTTCCTATTTCTAAAACGGTCCCCTCGCTATTGTTTCAAACGACTGGCACAAAAAGAATAATAAACAATCTATAATACACTTACAGTTCAGCTTATGATATTTGATGACGTGTATTTTTCTGTTCTCAAACACAGAGACTACTCCCCCTGCCCCCCTCCCCCTCAACTCACACCCTAACTTTAACTGCATTTTAATGGTTTCCACCCTCCCACCACACCACTGTTACATCACTGCATCTAACTGTAGCTGTTGCTTTTTCAATGTGGGGGAAAGTGAATATACACCCGCTCTGACGTACTTTCACTACAAATCCACTTACACTCTGTACAAGCGACACCTAAAGTGCCCCACCTTACACAGTGAAGCTTAAAGCTTACACTCTAAGGCTGAAAAGAGCTAATTCCCTGGAACATCACACTGCAATGATGACCAGATTCCAACAAGGTATTTAGATTTTGATCTTTGCCACTTACTCTTTGACTTCCTTAGAGCTGAAGTCCAGGTAACGGTTGCTGACCCACTGAATCTCAAACCAGTCTCTGAAGTTATCGTTCCCGCAGCAACGAAACTCCATCTGCATCAAGTCCAGGGTCCTCTTCATGTAGCAGCGTCCAGGTGTGTCCGTGTCCTTGTAGTATTTCATGCCGTTTTTAAGTCCCTCAGCCAGGGTGAACTGTAGAGGGATCCTCATCACAAAGCAGAGCAGGGCGGTGACAAGCAACAGGGCATGGAACACCACACAGAACACCAAGAAGGTCTTCAGCATGGGCTTCCACTTTGCAAACTTTGTAGGGTCCAGAGAATCGTAACAGACTTTGCCTCCAAAGGCATTAACACCACAAGCTATGAGACCCATGAATATAAGCAAGTTGGGCAAGAAGTGGCTCTCGTTGTTGTCCATAAGTTCTGAGCGCTTCCGCAGCTCAATCTTGAAGAACAGCCCCATGCTGAGAACAAGGATGCCTGCCAGAACAGCAAACCAGTACATAAACCAGACTGTCTGAGCGAGCTTCACTCGCTTCTTCAGATCAAACTTGACCACCATCAAAGCCATTGTTCAACCTGTATGTCCTTGCCTTTGGAGAAAAGAATTGATTTGAGGAGCTCCAAGGTTTCTGGGATGTATTCAAGTTGTGTCAATGTTTCTTCTATGTACAGAACAGAACAGTCAGCTTAACTTGAAATCCATCCCACAACAAAGGAACAATAATTAACGAATTGAGGACGACCCCAAAGTGGCACAAGAGTCTTATTTCTTCAAACCTTTCTCCTCTTCCATTGTGCCATAAAAATCCAACATTCACACGGTCTCCAAATTTGTCTTTTTTCCCAACACACAGGTGAGGCTAATCTTGATGTGCTGTTCTCTCAGAGAGGTGGGAGACTGCCGAGGAGCCTCATGATTAAACTCCAAGTTGCTGTACGTCATGCTAAGCCCCTGTAAGCAGCCTGATCCAATTTACAGAAATCCCCCAACACAAGATGAGCCTGCCTGTAAGCTGCTGCCAAGGAGCATAATTGGTTTGAGTGTTCACGTGGTTGTGTCAAACACACCAGAGCCGAAGGCTTGAAAAGATCACGGATATGACGATGAAGGTAAAGGTGGAGCTGTGGGGTCCCCAACCCAAAACCAAGGAGGCAAGCCAGTTCTTCTCTGATAAATACTGAAGATTTGACTTCACATTTAGAATAGAAAATATGTGCAACTTCACTACATAGTTTTATTGAAGAATTAAATATTTTTCCCTTTAAAATATAATGAAAAACAACTTTTTGTAAACTAAATGAGTGAAATAAATAGAGGTTATTTACCCTGTAAAAATCACAGGATCACACAGAACTAACTAATCTTTTTGTTTTATTTGATAAACTTACTTGGCACTTTGTCGCGTGTTCTGCTTTTTAGCACTTTATTGTGTGTAAGAGTTTTAGAACATAAGCTTTTGTCTTCTACATGTCTTAAAAAACATTATCTTGACTCTTCAGTTCAGTGTAAGTCTGACTATGAAATTCAAACTTTTGAGGTTAATTTCTAAAACAGACTTTCAAGCATGAAAAGTATAAAGCTGGATTTTATGCTTTTATTTTGTTAATCTGTTTGGGGTTTTGGAGGAGTTACAGAAACAAAAAAGACAGAAGGTTTCAGACAAAATGCCTAAAACAAAAACTTTATTTTAAAGTGTAGGTAATTTTATGTTTTTACAACGGAAAACGTCAAAGATAATTAGAAGCAGGAATTGACAAATACATTAAATGTCAATGCAGCAAATTAAGTCTCGAGAGCCTTGCTGGGGTGGAAATATTAAATATTCAAAACTAAGAGTCCCATGTGGTTTTTCTGTCTTCGTCTGGAATGACAGTCCAGTTCGGGGACGGTGTTCCAGCAGCCAGCCAATTGAAATCGTCCACCTGGTTCCAGTTGTTTCTGTCCCGGTCCAGGCCCGACTCAGAAAAGTCCTTCTCCAGGGACGGGTAAGACCAGGAGAATGGGGCGAAGCTCACCCCATGGCAGTCTTCAATAATGGCTCGACTGGTGACGTGAAGGTACACCTGGGTGTCGGTGGTGTTGTGAGTGCGCAGCTGCTGACAGGGGAAG
Source organism: Pachypanchax playfairii (assembly GCA_006937955.1). NCBI lineage: Eukaryota > Metazoa > Chordata > Actinopteri > Cyprinodontiformes > Aplocheilidae > Pachypanchax > Pachypanchax playfairii. The sequence continues at coordinate 5,191,385 of SSNP01000016.1, read as the reverse complement.
GCAAGAACACTGTTCCTGCAATGATCCACAAAGACTGACGTAGCAACAGGGCCACACAAGATCTCACAGCCGTCAATGTGCTTCAGGTGCAAGGTGCTGGGGGAACCAAACAAACGGATCTGACAGTTGGTCAGATGAGTCAGCAGCACATCTTGGTTGCGGATTTCCTCTGCTGTCTTTGTTAGAAACTGATTGCTCATGTTGGAGAAGCCACACTGCTCACAGACTGGAGCTCCATCCACCTTACTGATACCTGAAACAGCAGGTGTGCCAATATCAGGGGGAGGAGTGTCGGAGACTTTATCTGCAGCTTTAGAGCGAGATCGAAACGCGAACTTCTTCTTGGGCAGAGCCTCCTCTCTGGTCTCAGCGAGGGATGCCTGCAGGTTCTGAAGAGCAGCTTGGGCTCGCCTTATTTCATACTGCGTTAGAAAACACATACTGTCGTTAAGAAACTTTTGCAGCTGCGTTGTTTTGATCGTCGCCTCCTCCAGTTTCTGGGTCACAGCAGCCCGATCAGCTCCCGAGCAACTGGACAGCAGCTCCGTGATACTCGCCCGCTCCGAGTTGAACGTGATGGAGAAATACTCGCTCTTCTCCTCGGTGACAGATTGACTCTCTTTAGCTTCTTTCCTCCGTTCAGCATTTTCTATCCTCACCTGGCGCCGTTTCTCGAGTCGCTCCTGAATTTTAGCAGCACCATTTTCGTCACGAATCCCATTTTCCTGATTAAGCTCTATCACTGCATCCATTTTGGTGCGATGACGTTGTTTGCGGAAGTGAGAACGTCACGTGTTTAAACACTGCCACCTGCTGTTTGGGAGCTGAAATCCTGCGTCATAATTAAAACAAACCACAAAAAGGCCTTAAAATTGATTCAAAAATAATGTTTTCAGATTTTTTTAATCTTACTGAAAATTTAGGACGTATTGAAGAAAGAAACTCAAACTTATTGTTGTTTACCTCTGTTAAAATCCTAATAAAAAAAACTGTCTTAGACATAGTATTTCCAATTATTGATGAAAACAACGTTTCGACCAACAAAATATGTTCCCTGATTTATTTTAAACCAATTTTCAAATCGGATGACATACATCTGTTATCAATTGAAAATAGAAAGGACGAATGATACACAGATTTGTTCATGCCTCATCATTGTTTTCAATCTTCAAATATGTTACGATAAATGTGTAAAATTCAGTAAAATAATTTGTTTCTGTATGTAGGTTGTCTTTTGGTTTGTAGTTGAAAAAGCTCAAAACAGTTTAAAGCAAGACACGTAAATAATGAAATTATTTACAGAGTCAAAATACACATAATTTAATGGGAATGTGAATTTTAAAAGGCTCTGTGTAAGAACAACTCTAAAAACTATGTGTATTTCAATATCAGGGGCTGGAACAATCTGCCTGATTATCTAAAAGATAGTTAAGCCAAACAACAGTTTAAAAGAACATAAGTGGAGTACTTTAGGATTTAAATAGCCTATGAATATCAAATATGGACAAATGTAAATATTCTCAAAACCATATATTTAAAATTTGTTGTTATAATGTCATCATCTGCCATAAGAAATGAAAACTATTCAAAAATGACAAATTTAGCTTTGAATTCATCTTTTTCTCACATCTGAGAATTTACAGTTCATACCTGAGCAACGTCAAGGTGTGTTCAACGCAGGCCCGCCCTCTACCGTTGGGAATTATTAGGTCTAATAAAGTTTGACTTGCATGTTATGACAGAAAAATAAAGGAATTTATGAATTACTTGAAAATATAAAATAATTGTTTTGTCGATAATTTGTCTTAATTTGAGTATTTCCTATTCGAATATGAGTCGCGTGCAGTCGTTGTGCACCGTTGATTTTGCTGCGAGCACTGCCCCGGCAACCCGTGCGGAGATGGCGAGGAAACCCCGTTGACAAGACACTGCTTTTTCATGACGGTGAGTTCCCCTTTGAGTGTATTATAATTTTGTGATAAAAATTTCAAGGAAAAAACACACACAAGCTCCTTCCTCCCTTCCTTCAGGGAGGGAAGAGAGTTTGAGCGGAGAGAAAAATCTATCTGAGACAGAACAGGGACAGTGAGAAAAATATATGAGTGGGAGAGGGAGAAGGAGGAGGAGGAGAAGGAGGGGGGAGCAAATTAAAAGTTGCCAAATGGAGATATTGGGTTTCAAGAGGAGTGAGACACGAGTAAAGGGTTTGCCTCTTCGAGTCGTCTTTATGTTATGCTAATCGGGATAAATATTTATGGCTCAAAGCGGTTTAGTCCTTTAGCCTTTTTAGCGAATTCTAGCCGACGGTTTCAAAACAGGCGTCGTCGACATTGCTGCTAGCTAACCACACGACGGAACAGGCCGGTGTTTAAAGCTAATATGTGGAGTCCCGTTTTGAAGAACGACCCGAAAAAGGACACGGACTGGATTCGAATTGAAACCTTTCGGTTCGACATGTCGATAGAAATGTGACGTTTTTTGTGTTGGCAGATGAGCCACATCGAGGACAAATGAAAGCTTCCCCAGTAGAGAAAGAAAGAATACGTCAGCGAGGACGGGCGTTTTGTCCTGCATGAATGCGATCAACATTCTGTCGATTAAGTCTATTTTTGGAAATTAAACTCAAACTGTGAAGCGACAGTTTTTCTAAACCACTTCTTGAGCTAAAAAGACCCTCAGCTTGTTTTTGTTTTTTTCGAAGACGTCGACCACACGCTAGAGTGGATTTCAGATACTGTCTTTTTAGCCCAGCATTTTATTTTTTAAAAGTGTGATCAAATGTTACGAAAGATACGTTTATATTCTAGATTAAGATTGGCTGTTACCGCTCTAAAAATGTATAAATCCCAGTTTCGGAAACGGTTCGTCTTCCGTCGCATTGTAGAAAAATGCGGCTAACGTAAATTAAGCTGGATGTAAGGTCCATTTTTTTTATCGTGAAAACATTCGCATGTTACTGTTTACAGAAAATTTTGTGGCATGACTTTCCCTTTATTTAATGGCTGCTTATTTTATATATATTTATTTGCGGTTGTGAAAAAAATACTATCGTGCTCATTTGTTAGTTTCCCTTATTAACGTGCAAAGGTCAACAAACGTTTTCATGTTGTAATACAATCAAACGTCGTTGTCTGTGGGAACTTCTCAGACCACCTAATTATTGTCAAAACAAATTTTAACGAATTTATTTATAGAAGCTGCCCAGTCGTCTTTGTCCCCTCTTGAATCAAAGATGGAGGCTAAACGTGGTTCATCTACAAAGACAGCCCGTCAGCCATTTTGTATGGCTGCAGTTGTTTTAACACAATACACACAAACCCAGATCATTGACACTAACATTTATTCAACAATGTTTTTGTTAAATGACCATTTGGATTTTTTACCCTTTCATAAATTCCTCCCTGTTGATTAAATACAGTACTTACAAATCATTACAGTTCCAGATCAATAAGTGCCCATGCTTGATTTTGTTCCCTTTTTGTTGCACCAATATAGCCACAAAGCACTGGTGGTGCACACAGCATGATGCCATTCTATATGAAATCTGAAATGACCAACATATATGAATGTAGGGTGGAGTTATTTACACTCAAATGCCCATTTTTACTCTGCAGACACAAATGACAACCAATGAATGTGGGACAGCAGAGAAGAGTAATGGGAGGGAGTTTGTGTCAGACAATTGTAGGAGGAGGTTGAAAGCCATCCTGTCCTTTACTCGTGTACTGAAAAGCAAATTTCACATTCCACACCCATATTTTACACAATCACCTTGGTGTCTCACGTACTTCGCCTTCTGCACTCCCACAAATAAGCCTGTAGTTTTCATTGAAGGCAGTTTTAAACGTGGCCTGTTGCAAGAAAAATTGTGTTAAATGACTGTTGACATGCTTCCTGGTGAACATGTGATAGATTCCCATCATCATGATATGCATATGCCTCTACGGCTATCTGAGATGTTATTACAGAATAAAACAAAGTCATCCTGTGCACCAGTCTTCACATTATCCTTCCTCCACGTCGTTCCAGGTGTCATGGATGATGACGACGACCGCCGTCTTCTGGATATTTTGGGGTAAAAAAAACAAAAAAACCTAAAATGTACTTCACCTTCCTACCAAATGTTTCAAACTCATTACACAATAAAATATTCTACACATTTTTCCAGAAATGTTAAGCAACATTCTTAGTATTTCTCTCAAAGTATTAATCTGAATTTGTAACTTTTTAAACTTTTTTTTTTAAGTAGGGGGAGTTGTTTGTCTAAAGCCTGATTAAAAATTGTATTTATATTTTCTTTGTGTATTATTTAATTTTATTTGTAAAAATCTTTCTCTTTTGGGTATGTTTGAATTTCAGAGATGTGGAAGCATTGAATGATTATCTTCATGGCAACAACAGCAAGTCTGTAAGTCACTAAATTATTTTTAACTACCTTGTCTTTCGTTAATGTTATGGGATTTTCAAATTAACAGCAGGAAATAATTAGCTTTTGGTCATATTTATTTCCAACAGATAGAAGAGGATGATGTGACAAATGCAGCGTATGGGTCAGATGGATCTTTTTTCACCAGTGACACGGTTAGTTGACATGTCATTACATTGATCAAACATTTTATATCATAGTTACTGATTTGATTATGGATTGATAATTTATTTGCAATGTAACGCTCTGTAAATTTTTCCTTATTTCAAAATTGATCCCAGAAGGTCAAATTTAAGCAACAATTTAAACGTAGTTTGAGTGGAATTTAACCTAATTTGTTATTATTGGTGTCAAAATTGTTCTACTTCCTGTTTTTGGTTTGATAGTGACACAGTCACCGTGTACACAATTATCCACATTTTTCTGTGTCTTGTAGGTCAGCTCTAATACTGGTCTCAAAGATGGCTCTTCTTCTATGGGGGAATTTGGAGAGGACTCTGCAGTGGCAGGCCTTCAGCTGTCTAGCAGCCTCTCATTTATTGAGGATGAACTGGGGGCTGCGAGCTCCCCTGAAGGCGTGGATCTTGGAGAAGACCAGCCCTTTGACATCCTCCAGAAGTCTCTCATGGAGGCTGACATCACAGAGCAGACACTGGCCCAGGAGGCCTTGTTGGACTCCCAGCCTGCTCCCACTCTTGTTCAGGCTCCAGTTCCTTTCTCCTCCCAGCTGGTCTCGGGGAGTTATGGGGGTGGGGTGGGTGTGGTAACCACGACAGCAGCTGCATTTCCAGCAGGCCAGATACTGCAGGGAATGCCTTCACTTCCCAACGGCTCCACCCAGCACATCCAAGTGTTGGGCTCGTTTGGAACAGGTGGTGGTGTGATGACTCTGAGCAGCTTGGAAAGAACTCCTCAGATTGTCCTGAGGCCGGGGTTACCTGTAGCTTCAGCAGGGACTGCGACGGGAGGGCAGGTGTTTTCTCCTAACCAAGGCCAGGTGAACCAAGTGGGTTTACCTTTCAAAAATATCCCCCTTCAAAACATCATCATCCAAAGAGGCCCAGGAGGGACCCAGGCTATTGTCAGACCAATTCAGCCTAAACCTTCTCAAGCTGGGTCTCAGACCGTCTACAACCTCGGTCTTCAGCCTGTTTCCACAACTGTGACTAATGTGAACGCTAACAGCACCGCTCCTGGGGGACAGTACACTGCCAATGGTACAATATTGGTGCAACCGCCACTGGAGCAACAACTGAAGGCCCAGACAAACTTACCATCTGGACAGTTTTTACTATCCAACTCTTTGACACTCGCTCCATCCACCGCCATTCACAATGGTTCCATCAACCCCTGTTCAAGTGCTTTAAATACCAACCAGAACACAGTACCGGTTGCAGCAGGACAGAACTTCACCGCCCCACCAGGAGGCCAGTTAATATTTAATCAAAGCATAGCGAGTGGTAGTCAGGTGATCGGAGCTGTGACTCCGACATGGACAAGCTCCACCCCCGTACAGACATCCTGCACACCTGGGCGACTGACCCTGGTTGGCCCAGCAACGGCTGGGATTGGAGGTCAAGGCCAGTCGTCAGTTTGTCCTGTGCAGCGCCTGCTAGTGACTCAAAGTCAAAACTGCAGTTCTCTGTCTCCTTTACCTGGAAACATGACACAGGAGCAACTAGATTTCCGACAGGTAGTCACATTTCATCAGTCTTTCTCAGTTTTTCCTGTAAGCTGCTGTTTGACCAACAGTTTTATTTCCAGATTTCTTCATCACCTACTTTTAAACACTCACAACTCGGCAGCATCCACCGTAACTAAAACTTGATGCTGTGAGATGAATTAGAATTAGATCGTAATCAGCTGCATTTTGAACTCAATACTCTTTTGATGTCTTAGTCTTAAAACCATAACTTTAGATTCATCATCAAACACTGAGGTATGTCAGGTTGTTGTTTCATAGCAGAACAAACAGGGATTAACACATTTAGTTTGATTACCTTCTCTTCTTAGGCCAGTGCACAGAAGATGCCCATCGTCTCGTCACTCACAAGAGGAGAACTGTGAGTTTTTTGACACCTTGTTATGTTATTGTGTTGTTTAGTTGTACTGGAAGGTCTTTTAGCCGCTAGTCTTCTCTTTTTCTAAATTCGGCAGGATTTTGCAGCAGTTGAGGAAGGATCATGCAGGAATTCAGACCCCAGATCGACACATGTTCACGTCGGTGGATGATGCGCTGGAAAGACTTTTACCTTATCATGTGTTCCAGGGGGTACCGCCCAGCCAGGAGGAGTTCTCCCAAGGTACGGCTTGGAGAACGTTAGCTCGACTCCTAAAGTGGTGCTCAGTTGTGTCAGATATATTTGTTCTTTTCTAAATATTGTCTTGTGTTTAATCACTTCAGTGGATGAGGAATTTGAGGTGGTTTCAACTCAGGTGCTGAAGAGGACCCAGGCCATGGTTAATAAATACAGACGACTGCTGATGGTGGAAGCTGAAGTACGTGCACACCAGCAGATACAACATACAGTCACTGTGTGGAGATGTTAGAGACATGTAATGCTCACAATTTATTCAAAATGCTGCTGAACCTTAATGTTTTAGAGAGCAAAGAGAATTTGGATTTTGTTTGAGTAACTTCCAGAATATTTAACACCTGTTAAACACCCCCCCAATACTCTGGTTTCCTCCATCAAACTATAAACATGCATGTGAGGTTAGTTGGCAGTTTGGATGATAGATAGTCTCTTTTCCCTGCAGCGCTCGAGCCCTTCGTCAGAGATGGTGATGATTGACAGGACCTTTAACCAAGAGGAGCGCACCAATCTGACACAAGACAAACGCATGATACTAGTGGATCCAGGTAAGAACAAGATGCCCTTTCAAGTAAATCCAGTTCTCCACAGCTTTATTGAGCTCTTCCTCTCCTGTGTTTGGTTTTTAGATGGCTTCCTTGAGGAATTCTGTTGTGGGATAAAATCCAAACTTTTCCAGGATCCCGTTCCCTCTCCGATGGAGAACAGTAGCAGTTGGGATCAGTCAGAACAAGGTTCTGCAGAGCCAGCATACAGGACAGAGTACCGGCCTGGGTTTGTAGACCCAGGAGGGGGCGGGGCTATAGGTGAAAGACTCCTCCCTTCACATTCAGAAAACAATGTTTTGGAACTGAAGAGACCCCAGCAGAGCTTTGGGTCCAGTAGCACAGGCAGTAACAGTTTCACTGCTGTTAAAAGTTACTCACAAGGTAAACCTGCACATTTTGCAGCAGCTTCAGGAGGACAGACTCCTTACCAGATGTCACAACATCTGTCCTCCTCACCGATGCAGCCTCATTATTCACCCCAGCTCACCTCACCCCCCCACACGGACACAGATTCAGCTTTAGAGGCGGCAGTCAACAGCATCCTGGAATGTTAACGCAGACGCTTCACTTCATCACAAATGTTTGTGCTTTATTTTAGTAGGTACTGTGTGTGTGAAGAGAGGTGCACTCTTCCAGGTCTCTGGATACACAGGATACGCAGCCATGTAGCACGTTTCGTCAGAATCAGTGATGTTTAAAGGCACTTACTTATCTCTAAAGATCCGGGAATGTGTGCAATGCAGAGGATTAACGGATGCAGCCGTACGTAAACGTTGCATTTCAGAATGCAGTGTTCCTCTCTTCACACACCATTTAACAGTTTGTGCCATATAATTGCCCTGCCCACCCACCCCCACCACCACACAAGGATGAGAAGGGGAAATAAAGTGGCGATTCTGTGCCTGATTCTGTTTTGTATGAAAGTGTTTACATGAAGAAGCTCCACTCAGAAGGATTTACTCTCTTATTTCTCTGTTTTACAACCTGAGCGTGCTCAAAAGATTTCCTCTAAAATAATCTCATTCACGTAAACAAACTGTCATGTTCACAAAGATGTAACGATATGAAGATGAACAATTTAATTTCCCATTTTTGGCTGCCTGTAAAGAAAATGACCTCTTTATCGAAATCAATGAGAAACCCATCAAACTAGTTACAGTGTTAGTTTCTTCTGTATCTTAAAGGTTTGCAACTCCCGACACAGACGCCGTACAAATCGGTTTCACTTCTGATCATTTCAGTGTACGTGGAGCTCAGATTGAGGAATCTGTTTTTATCAAGATTTTCATTTCCTCATTTTCTTTTTTAAGAAAAGGCGTTTTTAAAATGAGGTCTGTTTTTGTTCGTGATGTGTTTCCCGGCGTCGTTAACGTGCTAGTGTAACTTCAGAGGTTTTAACGGCCCTTAAGGGGTCACGCATCGTCCACCTGGATACATTTCTATATCCATCCTGTTTAGAAGTTACACGTCTGTGAGTGCGTTTGTGACTGTTTATCTGCATCTGTACAAGCTGGTTTATGACTGTTTCTTCATGTAGTTTAACACTCGAGTTCTCAAACATTTCATAGTTTCTGTTTTTCCTCTCAGCAGTAAAAACCAAAATCTATTAGAAAAAGGGAAAGTGTCCAGAATTCCTCTGAGATTTTTAAAAACCTGACAGCAGCTCGCAGGTTGTTGAGAAAAACATGATCATTTCTTTAAAGCCCAGATGGCTGTATGTTCTGGATTTAGGTGTATTTGAAGTTTTGTGTAGTTTTTAATCTAAATAAGAACCAGAACACAGGACCAAAGGTTTATTGTGCCCAATTCTTCTAAGGTTTATTCTAATTTCCTGGTAAATTTGCTTGCTGTGAGGCTATCAGAGGCCTTTTTATGTGACATGATGGAGACGGTTTCCTTTCCCATTGTAAAACACCTAACAGCTCATGTAAACTGAGGAAACAAAAACCTCTAACAAGTGAAGGTTTTGGCTAGCTTTAGCATTAGCATCTATAAGCTGCAGATCTCTGTGCCTCTTTAGTGTTTACATCCACATAAAGCAGGTAAACATCGTGTATCATGAAACAACCTGCTTCTTCTCTTCATCCATTTCACTGTTGCTTTGTCTCACTTGATTTGTATAGTTTGTTGTTTTGTATGAAAAAACTAATGAAAGTTCAAATATTTATAATTTTGTATGATGAAAAAAAAAAATGGTTTCAAGACATAAAAATATAAACTATTTTTTATTGTGTTGGCTGAGAGGCGACGTCGGGATAAGTAGTTACAAAAATGCTGTTCTTTCATTTTTTGTAGCTTCTATATGTTCACTACAGCAAGACGAGTCAACAATAAATTCTTTTTCAATACAACAAACTGGTCCAGCCAGAATCAGAACCTTCTTCAGTTTCCCTCCATTATTATTCTGTATGTGTTCACACACTGGCACCGATGGACTCAGCATGCCTAATTACATCATGTTGGTTGATTTAAAACAGAGTAGAAGCTGCATGTGACTCGAACCCTTTGGGTTTAATAACACAACAGCGACACCTAATGTTAAACTCATGCATCACCACTGAGGGCTTCAGAACTTTGATGCAAAAATATAAAGCTAAAATAGGTTAAACATGTTATTTACTAAATTTAAAGCAAATACACAAAAATATTCAGTTCTCAAATTGAAATCCAGTCTGTATTTATGACTCAGGGAGTCGGATATGAATAAGAAACATCTAAACACCTTCCTTCATCCTTAATGATACTTCCTCCAACGACTCAGCTCTGGAAAAAACAAGCAGACGCTTCACGTCACGTTACAGTCGATTCACTGAAAATCACTGAGAGGGAAGTTCACACTCACTAATATGAGGGTAGCTCCAGATGTAGCTGATTACACAGTATCCTGCCAGCATCATGCCCAGGCCAGCTACGCCACCTTTCTTCACGTCGATGTACTTCCTGTAATACCACAACCAACCTGACAGAAACACAAGAGAGAGAAGATGTGCCATCTATTTGTTCTGTTTGATGAGTTTTTGTGTCATGCTGACCTCTTTGCACCAAATCTACAACATCTCCCAGATGACTCGGCGCTCTGTAGGCCAGCCACTTGGGTAACTCCTTCAGTTTCACCTGGCCCAGACTCTGCTGAGTCAGGGTTCCTGCATTTCAAAAACAGCCACAAAGACTGAAAAATTCACTCTAAACTCTTTGGAAATGCTTTCATACCTGATGATGAGTAATTATTGTAGTTAATTGGGATCAGCTTGTCAGGTGGGCTGAATATGTGACCCAACTTTTTAAAAGACTTACCTTCATCTGGTTTTCCTGCAGAGTTTTGCTTCCCAGTCAAAGTCTGTGTTGCTGCAGCAGAAAGAGGAAGGCTGGAGAACTGGCTGAGAGATGTTGGGAGTCGTGTCATGTGATGACCCTCATTCAGCCCTTCATTCAAGATGAGTTTACTTGGAGGGGGCGTGGCTTGCGTCATCTGAGGCACACACGAAGAAAGGGAGGGAGCAGCAGGAATGGTTGGTTCCAGCTGACGAGCAGCATCCTGTATCTTTGGCTGTTTGCATGTATTTTCAAATAACTGTAGCTCTGAAAGCTGCTTGTTGCTGCTGAGCAGTTTGACAGCATCTTTTTGGTTCTTCTGATGAGGCTGGACAGGATCACTCAGACTGTCAGCAGCTGTGATGCGGCTCAGGATGTTCAGCCTGCCGGACTGATGGTGGGTATTAGTTCTGCCTAATGAGGTTTTAATATCATGCAGAGTAATTTTCACCTTCTGACCACTTCCTGAGCCCAAGAACAGCTGATTTACAGACCTCACTTCAGCTCCTGCATCACCGTCCTCCCAGAAGTTGTCTCTGTCATTTGGTCTCATATTTTCATTCACATTAGAGTCCAGATGGTCTGTGGTATGTGTGACTTTCTTCGTATTTGAGCTCTTTTTTTTAGAGTCAGTGTCAACTGAGAAACTGCAGTTTTTCACCAAGTCCCTGTCGGTTTTGGTCTTGGTCAGCTCACTGGTCCTGCAGCTTAGATCTGCATCTTTTGAGGCAGATGTGGTTCCCTTCATTAATTCTTTTACATGATCAGCTTTTGCAGCTTCTATCAAAGCACGGAGACTTGTCTTTTTTGGCTTTGCGGTGGACAAAGGTGAAGGTGATAAAACGTCAGCGTTCTGGATTTTATCAACCACCTTTTGTTTCTTTTTCTTTGCTGAAGATGATGTAATCAAGGTAGGTGATGCTAGCAAGGAGGAAGAAGGCACATTTGCTATGTTTGGTGACGCAATCACCGTTGTACTCTTCTCTGCTTGAAGATCTACTATCAGGGAGGATGTTTGTGTGTACGTCTTCCCTTTTGTGGTTGTTTTGGCCTTCGCTGCAGCTGGGTGAGAGGGCAGAGTTTTAGAGGCTGTGACATCTTGTGTGACTGGAGGTGTTTTATAGCTCACGGCTGCTTTGCAGTGCGGCAGGTGACTCTTCAGTCTTTTGTATGTTTTCCCACAGAATGGACACACCTCTGTGAAAACAAACAATCAGCTAAAAAGGCTCCTCAAGACAGCATGACACAAACACATCTTTTAAGATGTTAAAAAATACAAATAGCAAGATTTTAAACGCTGAAACGTTATTAAAAACACTTGACCTTTTTTTAAAAAAAAAAAATATCACTATAAACGCAAACCCACTCTGAAAATTATGTGGCTAAAATAAAAACAATTTATACAGTTCAGTCTTGACAATGCCATTTTCATGGATTTAAGTCCTAATTGAAAAATATTTATATTTCGGCTAATATAAATAAGTCAGGACTAGATCACGTGACCGCGCCAAATTGTCAGACTTTCGAACGTTTTTATAACACTTACCTGCGCTCATTTTAAACGCGTTTAACCCAAAACAAAGTGTGGAAACGTTTTAGCGACATAGTTTTTAAACTTTAGAGTAATTTCAGCTATCACATTATAATTCATTATCCCGATTAAATACTTTTCGATAAGTTGTTTTTTGTTTTTCCGAACTGCTCTGCTAAGTAGAAACATAAAGACCCAATGGAAAGACCCTTTTGTGGTGGCGCATGTAAAGCCTGATTGTAAATGGAAACACTACAAGTTTTAACATGAAATTGTAGTTTGAATTACTGGGTTCGTGGTAATAAATTAACCATTTTGTAGTTGGGAGTATTTAAAAACATGTAACTGCTGAATTAACTGTGGTTTGTTGAGATTAATTAACATTTACCTACTTCCTCATTTGCGTGACCGCTGAAACACAGTTACGTCATTTTACGTACGAAATACTGAAACGATAGTTTGGCTTAATTTATCATAAATAAACGTTTTCGATTTTCATTCTGGTAAAACGAAACAATTGAACTGTAACCTCCCCGACTTTTATAGGTTTTTGGGTGAGAACATATTAGGTCAGAAGATTGAATTTACACTATTACTGTAAAAAAAGAAAAGTCTAAATAACAAAAATAAGCTTGTTTACTTGTTTAGATAGTATATGAACTAATCAGGAAAATACAATAGTCAAATAAGAGTTTGTGGGCACAAAGTTGTAGAAATACCCCTCTTGCCCACATTGATAGAATCATCAAACCACAAGACAAAGATTGTGGTTTTTTATTTGCTTTGAAGATTTACATCAATAACTGTTTGTAGCTTAGTCATATTTTCCTTAGGAAGTACTGTTTTTAATGTTAGTAATTTCTTTATTTTCTGTTTCTGTCATGTTTCCTTCATCTCAGATCGCAACCGTTAACCAACATTTTTGGATATTATTTGTATTATTTCTAAGAAAGCTAATTAGATTTCTCAGCAAATTGACTGTCACTGACTCAGTCTATTATCTTTCTTACTCTGTTAAATGAGTGACTGCATATAAAAAAGTTAAAATTAAAGATATACATGGACATCATTTTCAACTGCTGGTGACAAGTGAAAATGCCAATGAAACCTGTTTATTCTACATTTATTCAGAGGATGGAGCTGGTGAAATTCCTCTACTTGGACCCCCTTCTTGTGTCTACTCAAACATAATTGAACTTTCTATGTGGAAAATTTGCAGCTGATAAATATGACACACACTCATTAATACACAACCAGCTGAGAGGGATGTGATATTACAAAAGTGTATTTTATTGATAGGGTTATAAGAATAGCAATAAGTTTGACAGAATGTATTTCAAAAACGTGATGGAGGAAAACAAAAAGTTCTACATTAAAGAAATTTTCATAGGAACAAGCAGTGATTTGAAAAATATCCATCATGGGAAAAAAAAAATCTACATCATTTACATAAGAGAAGATTAAACCTGATTATTTACATGACAACTGATTACAGTATTTACAGAGCCGGGACTGGAAGCTAACTGAAACTCTTGAAAAGCTTGTTGAGGAAAAATAAACAAACTTGTTGACTGATGGTGTGAACAGTGGCAACAAACAGGTCGATCGGACTCTCGAAAACTGGTTCCCAACAAGGAATGGTCACTGCCAAATTCCTGCAGCTTTTTTCTGTAATATTTCTTCAACAAAATCACAATGCAGTTCAGAAATATGTCAAAAATAGCACAAAGGTGCAAAAAAAAAACAAAAAGGAAATGTTCAATGGTTTGTCAAAATGCTTCGAGTCGCAGCCCAGTGCCAGAACAGATATCCTCACATGCTGGTTACAGTATACTGAGGAGTGAATCCCTGTAGAATTACTAAAACACATTCATAATTAAGGCAAAAGGAGGGACGCCTTGTAAAGTTATTTCATTTTTCAACTGGAAACAAAGAGTCAGAACGGGACTGAACATCAGAAGGATGAAGCACCTAGCTCAGCGCTGAAGCTCACTGCTGCCAAACATCAAAGTTTCTTCAGTTAATTCAC
>SSNP01000016.1:4991058-5172559 GCA_006937955.1 Pachypanchax playfairii | reverse complement strand
CACAGGAAATCTGTTTTATTTCAAAACGGTGTGTCCGCTTCAGAGCCGAGCACAAGCAGGATGCAAATTATTCGATGCTGTAGTGTCACATGTTTGTTTGCCTTTGATGTACATGTGAAGTGCGGCTCAGCTTGAGCGTGCATGTCTGCGCGTGTAAGAACGTTTTCTAGTTTCTTCTGGTGCTGCCTTTGTGCAGTTAGTGCAAGTTCAGACACGGGGCTACCAGGACTTAGCAGCATTCCTTTATATGAGTGTGTATCTGTGTGTGTGAGAAAGAGAGAGAGAGAGAGAGAGAGAGAGAGAGAGAGAGAGAGAGAGACCCTCTCAACAAAAACCAACAATCCACTCTGTCTTTCCTGAGTTTTTACGGTTACTTGCCACACCTTAAAACTGGGTTAGCATTAGCATTAGCATGTGCTTTGCATGGACTACTAAATAAAGTAGGCGTCGTTATAAAAATTCAAATGTAATGATTGGGTTGACATTCATGTGTGTGGGTAGCGTGTTCCAGTCATTTCCTCTCCATTGTGGTGAGCTTCTCTTTTCACCTTTTGATATTCAAAAAAAAAAAAAAAGAAGAAAAAACCAACCCGACCTGAAAAACCTGCATGCACGAGTGTGTGTGCGCACAGGTACGATTACACAAAGGGAGGAACAGGATGGTGTGCTACTGCACTAAAACCAGAGAAGCCATCTTCCTGTGAAACCGATTTCAATTCGGATTATTAAAAACGACGGGGTGGGGTGGGGGGCAAATTTTGAAATGTTGAAAAATCTGTCACATCAGAAAAAGGGAAGAGAAACACGAGGAGCAATCAGTCTCAGTTTACTCTGAGTCATGACGGCGCCTGAAATGAACGTGGTAAAACAAAACTGAAACAAATCTTTACGATGTTCACACCATAACACTTTTAGTACAAATGTGTGCAACTTTTATTCTTTATTTTTATGACTAACAGCTGCGCATTCAGTTTGCATGGGAATTTTTTTGGTGAATGTTTAATACAATCAAGCCTGAGGGTTTGTGTGATTTGTGATGCAAATGCTCAAAGGCCACATTTGGAAAACAGAGTTTTATCTTCTGGCAGGAAGACAAGCTGATCCTCGCTTACAAGAGGAGATCAAGATCTACGCAGCCCCCAACAGAGCGCCACACAGGCCGGGTTGCCATCAAGATAACTTACACACCCTTTTTTACAGTTTTTAAATGTTGCTGGAAACTTTAGGTACTTTGTGAGTTAATACAAATCAGTTCTGAAACACGTTACAGCAACTGCTTCTAATTTCAGAGGATAAAAAGGACGATAATTAGAGCCACATTATAGCAGACGGAACACATTATTCTTCTGTATGTGGCTAAATAAGCTTTTATGTTTAAAACTTTTCTTTGCTGTTAGCAAGAGCTGTTCTTTTTTTGACATGTGTGTGTGACACAGTGTATACTGCCCCCTGCTGTTGACACTATGCACCACAGTTTAATCATAACAAACAAGATTCGTGTAAATCTCCAATCAAGCCCCATATGTTTATATACTTATCGCAAATTCAACCAACGTTTCAATTTTATGCCCCACGTTGCACAAATGGCAATTTTCATTCATTCATTGCTATTTAGCTCAGACTGCGTTGGTCAGGTGTTGCGTGAAGCGGGTTTGTTTGTGCTGTGATCCTGTCAAGTGGCAGATTAAGAACAACAAAAGCTTTAAAAATGTATTGATCATCGTTTTTAAACATTTTTGGAGGTTTAAAGTTATCCGCTGAACCATCTGTCAGATTTAAAGGTTTCAGTTTACTGTATAAAACACAATCAGGTTTTTTTTCTTACTTTTATACCAATTAGCCGAAAATAAGAGTTTAAGTCCTACACACATGTACAGGATGTGCGTGTGCCCTTGTACTCGTGCTACGTGGAGTGTGTGACACTCTTGGTGTTTGTGTGTAAATAATGCTGAGTGGGAGAGCCTGGGCTCTGTTTGTAAGCATAAAGCTGTTTAACTGCAGATCAACATTCCTGCTCTTATTCTAGCACAAACCCAATCCACACGTCGACCTGCAAGTGCAGGAGACCAACGAAATTCCACCGAGAACAGTCGAGCCTTGTGCAGAACAGTGATATTCAACTTTTGGATTATTACTGAAAGCAACTTGGAGAAGTGTGTCTCTTGTTCTGCCTCAGTGGGGCCCCCTTGCATCCAAAGTTTATCATGTGACCCACCATAAAATCAGAAAGGCACACATGGAAGAAAATGAGGGATTTTTCAAAGTGCAGCGGGGTGGAAGAGTATTTTAGTCAAAGTAAAGAACACAGGAAGATCCCAGAGAGGACATGCAAGCAGATCTCAACCACAGCTGCTGCTCTGTGGGAAACGTCACTGTAAAAACGTGCACACTGACAGCAGAGATATAAAGGGCAGGGTGAGGTGTAAACAGGAAGCTGACTCAATCACATGTCTGACCACGCAATGCAGAGAGAATGCAAGACATACAGAAAAATCTAAGCTACAGATACCAAGACAGAGGAAAGGAAAGATTAATTTAAATCAGTTTCACTTTCAGTTTTCACAGCCATTTTCTAAACGTCCTCTAAAATCGCTACGAGTTTTATGATTTAAAAACCCCCCAAATTCCAACTTAAACCACCTGAAAAGTCTCAGATCTGCTGATAAAGAGCTGAGCTACAGAATCCCGTAATCAAAAGTTTTTATCAGTACAATGCTGGTGGAAAGAAACCAGGCCACAATTATCTTTCAGACGTTTTATCTGCATGTGTGGTTCTTCAACCTACCAGTTGAAACTCCCTGCGACGATCGTAGGCATTCTGAATACCCGAGTCAGCCCACAGAGCTTTAATGGCGGGCAGGTATTCCAAAAACACTGATTTCTCCAGCTGCCCACTCGCCACCTTGGCTGTGCGGGTGTCGAAGGCCATCACGCTTTCCCCATGTGGTTGGTTGCCTGGGTCACCCCACGGGATGTGCAGCTTCTCTCGGGCATCAACCAACACACGAATACCTGAACAGGAAGTAAGGAGATCACCGTTAAAGAGTGCAGAGTCACATGACTGGAAGAAACATTAGACCTGTGTGCTTTCATGTCCGTTTGGAGTTAAAATATTGACTTAAGACTTACATAATGCCACAAATATATTCAAGTCTAAGTTATAAAAGATGTGGTAGAATTATTTTGAACATTTAAGTAAAGTTCAGCTTATAAAACACACTTAAAAACAGCAAATTACAGGGAAACACATTGATATGTAATTTTATTCACACTACCAAATAACTACAAATGGAAAATCAGTGCGTGAGATGACTAATGATGTACCTGCTGTGGCTACAGCTGGTTTGCACATTTACATATCCAATAATTAAACCCCAAAACCTAAGAAAAATCCAACTAATAAGGGGAAAATCAAGAGATACAAAAATAAAATAGTTCCTATGGAATTCTTGTTTTTTTTTTTTTATTAATCTGTCACGTGTTTAAAGGGGTGTTGGGCTGATTAAGAAGATTTAATAAAACTAAAACCATGGGAAAAGTTTGGAGGAATACCACATTTAAGTACACAAAACCTTTCGACATATATATAATAAAAACCAATGGCTAAATGAAACATTTTAAATTACTGGTTAAGCAAAGTCTTTTAAAGTTAAAAGTCTTGCTGTAAAAGAGTAAAATAATAAATAATTGAAAGATTTAAGTGAAATATAGTCATTTTATAAATATAGTCACAATGAACATTCCGTTGCTGTTATTTAGCTAGTGGACAAACAGGAACACCTTACACTTCAGGACACTGGTGTTAAGCAACAAAACGTGCCTTTGCCTTAAAAAAAAAGCAAAATCCCGAACTGAATACAACTATTATAAATCAAACGTTCAAATCTTTTTACAGTTATGAAGTGTTTAAAATAGTACATTTCAGCACAAATCCGGTTCATCTGGGTGTGCCATAGCAGATGTAGACTGTTGTCCTCTCAGGTCAGCGCTTTGCTAAACAGATATGGAAACTTTTCAATCCGTTTTTAACGCCTTTCGGTCCCGTCCAAGCGGCTAATTTTCTCTCATTTAAACTTAACTTTTTTACCTTTAATAATGTTGGTGTAAATGGTGCCTTTGAAGTCCTCTCGGGCTTGCTGGTCGAAGTCTTGGCCGTGGATGATCCGCATTTGTTTGAGGAAAGTCGACTTGCCGCTCTCGCCAGCGCCCAGCAGCAGGATCTTCACCAGCCGTTTAACGTACGTTTTCTCCCGAGAGATATTTTTATCGATCTCTTTAGACTTTCGAATTTGTTCCACCTCGCCGCTGTTGAGCAGGCAAACGGGTAGACAAACTTTTAACACAGACCTGGTTGGCAGGAAATCCGCCATGTTCGCACAAACTTCATCGATGCTAATTTGATGCGCGTTCGCGTTGCGCGAGCACGGGACCAAGCCCCTTTGCCTAAACTCAGGAAGTACCGCCACACAGCCGCCACTGACTGTTTACTATAAATCTCAAAACAATATCTGTTTTGCTTTTAATCTATACGATTATATTTAATGAAACCAGTATGTATGGCTCAAAATAACTCAAACAATTCAGAGTTTATCTTGAATAAATTCGAAATGACTGATGATATAATACCGCCCACTGCTGGTTCAGATGTAAACTGCATTTCACGTTTTCCCTCGTTGAGATAGCCCCTCTCTGATTGGTTGATTCGCCTTCCCTTTTCAGAAATGGTGCTTTCAATGCCAGTAGGATATATTGAAATTTCCATTTTCACTTTAACAGCACTCAAAATGTAAAAAGAAAACGAAAATGGACCAAAAAAGGCTTTCAATTAAACATCTTGTTCAAAAATGTTCTTCATATATCTGAAGGGTTTTGAGGTTTAAATTCTTGAAAGGTTGATTACAGTAATAAAAAATAACATTTCTTGCTTTATGTGTCATTGATTCACATTATTTATTTTAAATTGTTTCCTTTGTTAAGTACACTACTAGTTATAAATGCATAAAGAGTTATAACTTAAATTTATCTAAACTTGAACTAAATTATAGAAAATAAAAACGCATAACACAAAATTCCCAATTTTCAATCTCCTTAACCTCGCGCTTTTGTGAGGTGCTTGAAGGCAGCATCTGCATCGATCATATCGATTCCCCTCAAGCATCCCTCACACGACTCGGAGCTCACAGGCAACAACCGTGTATGTTTGTTTGTGACTGAGAAACAAAGATCAGAACCATGACTGTCAGAAACGCTCTCCGGGATCACGGACAGAGATACCGACCACGGATGGCTTGTCTGAAGAAGGTAGGCTTTCCCCTTTCATTTGACATGATATAAATCACAGGCTGTTAGTGCAAACCTGTAAACGCCTCATCACAGCTGATATGAATCGAACTGAGTGCTCTTCTAAAATCTCGTATGCATACAGAAATGTATTTGGCTTGTAGAAACTATATTATCCTCTGATTCTTCAGGTCCTTAGAATAAACACCTTTTCATGTTTTTAATATATAAATTAATGAATAAGACACCAATAAATCCTACAGGTACTACTTAAGTGACGATTACCTTAGGAAAAAAACACAATCAAATAAAAATATGTGATTTATTTGTATCCTACTATTTGTAAATAACATACACATTCAGAAATTCATGTGAGAAACTGGCATAAAGATCCTATAAATGAGAAATTTCATTGATTTCATTCTGCGTTTTATTTTCTTGTCAATGTTTTTTTGTTTTGTTTCAACCTTTCGTTAAGGTCATTCAGTTTAATAAGCATTAATCATGGATCAGTATAAGTGCTGGAAAGAAGTTAATCCAGGTGCGGGGTATTGAAAACAACAGCCTGGTTTTATATGGTCGGAGTTTGTTTTGATTCATCATCTCACATTTTAAAAAAATCATCTAAGAGCTGACACAACCGTTGCCATCAGAAAAAAAAATGGGTGAGAAAAATGATTAACAGAAAATCTGATGTGATTACATGTGCTGATGCACTCATGGCAAACACGCTCTCAGGGGAATGTGCAGGAGAACTTTGAGTTCTGGGCCATGAAAGTCCACTTTGGTCTGGCTCGTCTGCAGGCTTATAACCTCTCCAGGTTGACTTCAAAGCACTAAGCCTCTTCAAACAGACCTGAGAGTCAGATGAGCACTCGCTCTCTCACCCTCACACACACTTTCACACAAAATGAATCAATGCAGGATTTCTTGTTTCCGGTTTCCAAACCTGAGTTGTTGGATCTACGGGAGCTGTTGGATCAGTTATAACGAAAATACTGAAAGAAGGTGACTCATTGCAAAACACCCACACAAGGCAAAGAGACACCAAGGAGATCAGGGCACGTTCTCACCTTTCAGCACTTTCTCATAAGAAGTTAATGTCTTTAAACTTAACAGCATTTATCTGACGTGACGTATTTATACAAGTCTCAGTGAAGGTTTTTAATAGAGATGATGATAACAAACATCGGGTGAATTATATGATGAAAATTTGAGATTTCTTACTAAATATAGATGTTTCCTTCATGCAGGCTGCATCTGTAACCTGTTGTCAAAGCAACTTGTCGGCACGGTGACCTCTACCCTCATCCATCTTTTTTCTTATTTTTTCCTTTACAGGCAGAGAGGGTGGTGCTAGAGATGCAAGATCCCAATACAGGAGTCAAGTCACAGCCTCAGAGACTTGTTATCACAACGATACCACATGCTATCACTGGTAAAAAAAAAAAAAACCCAAATGATAATCACACACACAGAAATAGACTCATGCATATGTTCAGTACTTGTAGCCATTCAGCTGTTGGTTCTGTGATTGGGGCTGCATGAAAATACCAGAGCACTTTATGGGCTCAAACTCGAACACCACAGATTGTATCTCCATGACAACCCCCACGGTCTGAGACTCAGGCAGAGGGAAAAAGTAGGAGGCAAAAGGAGGATGAGGAGGAGGAAGATGACAGAACGGGCAAGAGGGAATGAGAGGCGGTAGGAAAAACAAGAGGGATAAAAAAAAAAGAGCCGAGAGAGGACAGGAAGAGAGAGAATCCAGACTCCTACGTCATTTGCAAGCTTTGAATTCCAGCAGCTGGAACAGCGAAGCCTTTACTGTTAAACAAACAGCTTTTACATTAAATGTTCTTGCATTTGTCTCTTTTCTTAGGTGAAGACATAATTTCATGGTTAGCAGATAGATTTCAAATAGACACACAAGGTAAGAGATGAGTCGTTTGACACCAACTAAATGAATGTAAGTCATCAGATTTAGTTAAAAATCACTTAATTACAACACAGTTATGTTTTAAATGAAACATCTCGTCTCTATCTGCTGTCTTCAGAGGCCAGATATTTTGGCTCCATGCTGGTGGCTTTAGGATACATCTACCCCTTACAAGACCACAAACGTTTAGTGATCAAACCAGATGCATCCCTGTATCGCTTTCAGGTAACAACACTGCATGTAGCGACTCGACCTCTTTGTCAGGTGGATTTAAACATCTGGCTGCTGTTCGGCTGCACTCAGACGCTGTGTTGTTTGATCTAGTTTGGTGTATACTCATGAAAGATTCCATGTTATAGAGTTATTCTACATTTCTACAGCTTAAAGGTGATAAATAACATGTTTCACACTGTTTATTTATAAGAAATTAGCACAAAAAGTCTTTAAATAAACACATATTTTACAGTGTAACGTTAGTTATAATTCTTACAAAAGCCAGTTCAATATTTAGGTGTTTTAGAGTTTTATATAACTTATAATAAATATTATCCAGAGTATTTCCGACTTTCTGTACAAATCATGTCAAGAAATGCATTTTGCTGATACTGTAATTATCCAGGTTGTATTTATTGAAGGGTTTCTTATTTAAAGAAGTGAACAGTTTCTTTTTTTTATAAACAAAATCACTGATGATTGTGGTTAAACTTTTTTAATTAGGATTTTATGTCTCACTTTTTAAAATTAAGTGTTTTATTGTGAAGTGTGTTTTTGTCGAGCTGACTTGTTTTTGATTTAAAGTGAAGCAATTAAACGTTACTTTTTTAATATATTTGCAATTTCAAACCACATTTTGACAGATTAGTGTTTAAATTAAACCACCAGAATTGAAATAATAATTTATTTTGTCATATTTTTTCCTCTCCAACAAGTTTATGAAGCTAAATGAGAAATTTTTGCACATTTCTGCCGATAAACAGGCCAGTTGAAGCAGTTTGACTCTCTACTTTAACTCTGTTCTTGTTTCAGACTCCGTATTTCTGGCCCACACAGCAGTGGCCTGTTGAGGATACAGATTATGGTATGTCAAACAGTTGTTACCTGCTTTTCTTCTAATTTTACCTACAATCCATTAACTCTCCTGTCTGTTTAATTGCTGAAGCAATATATCTAGCAAAAAGAAACATTCGTAAGAAGGGAATCTTAGAGCTGCATGAGCAGGTGAGGATGCAACTGAGGGAGGAAAGAAAAATTCCTTGTTTGTTGGCTTTTACTGAGGTGTTACTTTGTGTCCTCAGGAGCAGTACAACCGTCTTCACAAGTGGATGAATCATAAATGGGACTTCATTGTGATGCAAGCTAAAGAACAGTACAGGTGGGTGTGTAAGAAAGTGCGTAATATTCGTCTAATTTGTAGTGACAGTGTTACAAATGTGTTTGTGTGATTTCAGAGCTGCAAAAGAGAGGAAGAAACCAGACCGTGTGGTGTTTGAGTGTCAGGAGCGAGCTTATTGGGTGGTTCACAGACCTCCGGTCAGAAAATACACACACTTGACTTCACTAACGAATAAACACAATATAATTAAGAGGAGCTTCGTTTTGAGACTGAAAGAGTCTCCATAATTAGTCTATGCAAACAGATTTACACAGTTATCAGACTTGTGTTGTGAAAACAGAATGCAGCTTCTTCTAGATTTGCTGTGCAATACCAGTAGACTCAGAAACCTGAAAATAAATTGCATGCCACCTCCACACCTCCCAGGGTATCTCATTATCTCAACCCATGACGCCTCATTATCGTTACATGTCCAGGCAGCAGAAAAGGGCACAAGTGATTAATATTTCTCACTGCATGAGAGAATCTGCTGCGATGGTTTGCACTACATGCACAGGAATTCTTGTGTCGTGACACCTGATCACAATTCAACCAGAGAGGACAAAATGTGTCCCATGGAAATCTGATAAAATACAAAAACTGTTACTAAAATATTGACTGAAACTGCAGACTTGACCTTACACTGTTTATTCTGCTTATTTTCTGTAGCTGCCGGCAGTGTTATGATGCTGCCATGTTTCTGTTAGTGGTGAAGTGAGCCAACACAGTGCTCAACAAACACTGTCAAAAATTCAACACAGTTTAATGCGTCAGACGTGCTGTAACGGTTGCACGGCAGCTATCCAGGATTTGTCACCGTAGGTTAAACGTCATAACAGATGAACTGAACACAAAGCGTCTAATAAAATACAGATGCTTCTGTTTGGAACATGAAGTCAGTGAGTCACTGCTCCCTGTAAGTCAGGAGTAAACAGGTTATGACACCGAATGTCTGTTGCAGAAGCAAACAGCATATTATGTCATCGTGGAAAAATTTCCAAAACAAATTTCTCCAAGGTGACAATTAAATATATTGTATTATTTCACATCATATTATATCATATTATATCTGACTGCACTGAATTATATTTAATATCATACATTTTCATATGCTATAATATTCAGTGTTTCCCCTAGAATTCTTTCTAGCTGTGGTGCTCAGGTAGCGTGGGTGGGGGGTGGGGGGAACTTTTGTTGTGAGGCTTTTTTTGCAGACTTTTGCACCCCCATTGCTCTGCATACACTAATTTCCCTGTTCACTGGCTGGAAATTGGTTATAAAAAAAAATAAAACCTGTATTTTCGATCATAACACTTAAGATAAAGAGAATATAGACTTGCTGCAAAAGATTTGTTGGCTGCATGTTTAAACTGTTTAAATAATCACATTATATACTTTATATACGGGCCTATTCTATCCACAATGGATATGTTACTGATTTGATTAGTAATAACTTATTAATCAAAGAAATACAGATTTATTCTGACTGGACTGAGTAAACAGTCTGATCTGGGCCAAGAACACTGTTAATTACTGCCGTGTTAAAACAGCCACAGTATAAAAAATGTCAGTGCTTCATGCAAATGGTGATGTTTAAACCTTTTACACTGTCAGTTTGGTATTTTATGGTTAATAACATATAATTTTGTGGCAATACACACACAGACTCATACATAGACACACCGAGAGAGGGAGAAAGATGCACTGCTGCCTCTTTTTTCTCTTTCTCGATGTACTGAGGTCAATAGTGGAACTTGTTCGATAGATTTGCTAAGAAAAAACACCTCACAAACCTTTTGTTTTTCTTCTTCACTTCGAATGTTTACTGAAAGCTGGCAGGTCCGCTGCACACACACACACACACACACACACACAGACATTTTACCTTTTTAAGCTCTAACTGCAGGGGGAGGGCAGAAGGCGGGGAGGGTTACGCTGTGGGTTCAGTAATCTCCGCTTTTCTACACTGACTGACTGAAACTGCTTCATCATGTTATCATGTTGCACGTGTCGCGCTCGTTTGCCACAGACAGAACTCACATGTCCGCAGCTTTTTGCATAGTTTAGAGCGGCGAGTCGTACCAGCGCTGCTCTAACTTCACCTTGCCTTTAGGCTAAAAACTAAAGAGGAGTAATTACTATGTCCTTATGCCCCGCCTCATTGCCTCATTGCTGCCTGCCACTGTGTTCACGTAAAACAACAGAGACGCTAATGCTGCTGCAGCAGAAAAATAACTAAATCTCCAGCGCAGCGCCACGGTAAAGTCTATGTAGGGGAAACACTGATATTGTATCATACCATATAGTGTTACTTATTGTTACTTATCTTATTGCATTGTGTCATATCTAATCTTACGTGTCGTAACATTGCTTTGCATCTTATTTTATTGTATTGTACCAGTATTGTCCCTTGCCGTACTTTATCATGCAGCATTTTATTATCCAGAACCAAATTCTGCACATGATCCACGTTTTCAGCTGATTACTGTCAGGAGAAGTGGATCAAAAGAATTGCCTGAAAGCCAAGGCTTTGCAAGTGTTAGATGTTCATAACTGTAAACTACAAACAAACAGGTTGAATGTGGCAGAAGGAAGCAACACCTGATAAGAGAGATAACAAAAGAGAAGCAGAGAGCTATGGCTGTTACACTGAGCGTAAAACTAAGATAGGAAGTACATTTAAACAAGAGTTCAAACTCGACTGAATAAAAGAAGAAGCAAATTTAGGAATTGGGGATAAATAAATGATCAGATTGCAGAAATGAATGACCAGAGCTATTAAACAGGCCATTTCACACAAATTTCATGACTTTGTGGTTATTTCTTAAATATAAACCTATAATATGAAACATTTTATATCTAAAAAAACGTTAAGAAACACTGATTAACAGACCTTTCAATCTGTCTGCATCAATATTCGGCTGGTTTTGTGAGGCTTCGGGCAGAAACTCATTAATAATTATTATTCAAATTTGCTGGACTCTGATTGGCTAACAAACTAGCCTATGAGAGCAAGGTATACTGTTTCCTGCCCCACTACGCATGGCAACAGCACACGTAGGCTCTTCCACTTTGATACGTCTTATGCTACAGCTTTTAGCCAGCAGCATGCTAGGCGTGGTTTCAACTGCGGGAGCTGATGAATGCTAACAAGCAAAGGAGTTGTGTCAAAACAGATACAGGCCGTCCAAACTCGGATTTTATCACCACCTGCGTAGTTTGAGAGATAAAAACTGAAAGAGAAGTTGTTGACCTGTTTTCACGCCCACTATGAACCTGTGGAGCTAAAATATTAAACAGAAACCTCAGAAAAAACGTTTTTAATGGAAGGGCCTCTTTAACCTTCAATTTAAACATACTTTATTAATCCCGGAAGGAAGATTAGATGTTGTTGTAACTCAGATCATGTTAGAACTGGGTTCAACGCCCTTTTGGGGACAAGATCAACTTGTGGAGTCTAACCAGTTCCTGCTGTCAGAGAATTGTCTTAAATGGCCAGAAAAAGCGCTAAATGTAATGAGCTGATGATTAGCATCAGATAGCAGCCGTCTGCTGTGATTAATGAGTCATTTGGTAAACACACATCGTCTAATTGCTTTTTTAAATGTGTGTGCAGCCGGGGACAGTGAGTGCCATGGACTATGGACTGGACCGGAGAACAGATCCTAATGCTGACGAGGTAACAGGTGAGTCTCTGCATGACCTGCATGAACATAATGCTTCTAAATCAGCTTACGTTTAATAAGAAGCTTTTATGCTTGAATGCAGCAGCAGTAAATCATACTTGCTTGCTATTTCAAACTTACTCTGTCAGTAATTAATACATCTTTTTTTTCACTTTTCTCCTCTCTTTTCTTTTCTCCTCGTCTGCAGGATTCATCAAGGCTCTGTTTTTTCTGCTCAATCAAACTTGTTACAAATATTGGTGTACATGACCACCAACCCTTGTTTTGAACTTAAAATCAGTCACAAACTGTGACCCAAAGCAAAAAAGTCAACCCAAAATATTAAGCTTTTTCTAATAACTTCTACCCCGATGGTGTAAAATCTCTCACAGTTTCACTAAAGATTCATGTTTTTATTGTTACATGACTTCCGATCTGTAATTTGATTGATGTATTTTGGTTCTCAGACTCAAACACCTGACTACTATGAGAGAGTTGTAAGTTAAGCTTTTATTTCTGTCTTTATTTATTTATTTATTTATTTATTTTCATGCAACAGTTGCTCATTGTTCTGGCTGTCATGTCTCCTCTCCTCTCCTCTAGATGATCTTCACCCAGCAGGCCATCATGAGGCCCAGAGTGAAGTCGTCTGTGTCCATTGGCGCGTAAGATAATCACATATTTATATGATCTTTTCAGTCATATCTGCAGCAAAGAGGTCCCTTTTAATCAGCTCAAAACTGTCACTCGTTTGTTTACAAGACAGGTTAAATTAAGGCGTGGTCACAACGACCCGTACTAACACCTGGGAATGCACTACTAATGATTTTTGGACCGTTTCCTACAGCTTCTTCACTGCAGCTCTATAAAGATCTGGTGTTCGTGATCCACATTCAAGATGTTCCACAAATGCACCACGCAAACCCTGTCAGCTTCTAAGCAACCTGCTCACAGTGTGCCATGATCGAGGATTATTTACTTTATTATTTACTTCTAAAATGGGAGGGAACTGCATGTTTTCAATAGACTGTGGCAAAGAGCTGTTGTTTCTAGAATTTACATGATGCGTGAGACACGATGCACCAGTCAGTTTTAACTCGGGGTCCAGCTCATGGAACTGAATCCGGTTCTGGCTGTAGAGGTGCTGCCTCATCCTGAAAATCAGAAGATGTTCTATACATTTCCAAGCAGATGTGATGATCAACACACAGAATTTTGGAGAGACTGGATCTCCATCACGTATAATCTCAACAAAATGAGCTGACAGCTGGTGGAACTTCATAACCAAAACCTGAAATTGCCACAAACAAAATTCATAACATTGTCATCTGGAGAGTGGAGGAAGGTTCCAACACACCCGTATGAAGAGAACAAGAACTCTGCAGCCAGTGTACAGCTGAAAATTACCTCATATTCTCAAGTATTCATCAAGTTATTGATGCTGCAGCTGTAACAACTACCAGTAGGAATCAGCTCCGCCTCCATAAATGTTCACAAACTCCAGATGTTGTAGGAAATGGGAGATTCGTACTAACGATGCGTTTGTACGGGTCATTGTGACTGATGCTTTACACACAGATAAGATCCTATACCTAAAAAATGTCTTTTATTTTAATTTCTTTGTTCAACATTCACAAATAAATATATTGTTTATATATCTCTTCTGGATTAATGGAAGGGATGCAAATTCTGAAATGCAAATAATTTTTAAACTGATTAATGAAGTTGTTAAGTATTTTCAGCCAAACCTTTGTAGATTGGTAGTTTATATAGTTCTAGTCATGCAGCTCTGTACTGTCACACCTCTGTGCACACGCTGTCTTAGTTCTGGACGGGTTCGGGTCAAACAAATCATCTAAGCTGAAGAAACATGTCTTAGTGTCATGAGAGCAGAGCGGGAGCTCAGAGAATCGTGTCGCTTCATGTTCCCTGACAGAGTTTATTCTGTAGTTTTATGTTAAAGAGACAAGTTGACATTTACATGGTCATAGCTGTCAGAAATGTACTTTGTAGTGATGGTTTATGCTACTTGGTATATTCTGATTGATGTGTACTTACTCATCTGCTGACCACCTGAAGCTCAGACGTTTATACAGCATTTTAACAAACTTACACTTCAGTCTGTCTCCTGGTCAGAAACGCTGCAGAAGGACCATTTTCACTCCTACAGACAGCAGCCACCAGATAAACAGCCATTTTCCCTCCGATTAGTGTCACAATGATCCATTTTATGTCCCAGAACTACCACTGCAACCTTGTTTTGACTCATCTTCATTTGGTTATCAACTCTGCTTATTATTTACCATATGTTTGTGTATGGTTATATTTCAGATAGTGAATTATTTTGTTTTTTTTTCTTACAGATTGGTGAAATACTGTGCCACCTACAATAGTCACGACCCTTTTCTGTCCAAGTGTCTTCCCAGCAACCCGTGGCTCACTGACGATGCAACGTACTGGACTCTGAATATGGCCAAGTGAGTCCGAGACAAACTTCTACATATTCACTGAACTGGTCAGTTAGCTGGTTATGTTTGTTACCCTTTGTGGTTATCTGTGTTTGTGTGTGACACAGTGTGGAAACACCCACTAAGATGCGTGTTGAGAGGTGGACGTTCAGCTTTAAGGAGTTGCTCTCGGACCCTCGAGGACGAGATGATTTCAGACTCTTTCTGAAGAAAGAATTCAGCGGTACAAGAGCTAAATTTGAAAAATAACATAACTTTTATTAAGCTTTGAGTATAAGTTACTGTTTTTTTTATTTTGAATGTTTTTAGGTGAGAACTTGGCATTCTGGGAGGGTTGTGAGGATTTGAAGTGGGGAACTGCTGCAACAATGAAGGAGAAAGCAGAACAGATCTACAAGTGAGGCTTTTTAACTCTTTTTTTTATCTCATTTTATAAATAGAGATTTAAAAGATGTTTTTATATTTTGTCTCTGAATAATTACACAAATACAGAAGGAACTAAAACAAATCTGCTCTTTTTTAAAGCAGAACTAAGTAAGTTTTTTCACCTCAATAAATGTTTTCTAGAGTCCCTGTGGGGGTAAACAAGGACTTGGCAGGGTGATTCGTGGGTCCCTCTCCTCCCTCCGGGGTCTGTGTCCTGAAAGCAGCACTTGCAACTTTCAGTGGATCGGACCCGACTAATCTCGCGAGAACAAACCTGCTTTACGGCACTCACACTCACGTACATAAATACAAGCATGAAGCCCTTGCCGTTGTTAGCAACGCCACCCTTAGGAGCGCAAAGATGACAATAATACTCACCTGTTGAGACATTTTCTTGGTTTTGTTTTTCTTTCTTCTTGCAAAAGCGTTCTCTGCGCGTTGTTGTTGGGGGGGCGGCGGCGGGGTGGGGGGTGAGGGGGGGGGTCTGCGGCGGCGGCGGGGGAACATTACGACAGTGAGCTTTCACAGGGAACCAGTAGGGGGAGAGCGAGAGCAAAACTTACTTAGTTCTGCTTTAACTAAATAATAAGGTTTTTGTTTGATTTTAGTATAAACGTGATACAGACATCATTCTTTGTTTAGTTTATGTGTGTGCTAATTGCTTCTCTTCTCCACTCTTCCCATTTTTGCAGGACATTCCTGGCTCGTGGCGCACCACGGTGGATCAACATTGATGGAAAGACGATGGAAATCACAGTGAAGGGGCTGAAACACCCACACAGATACGTTCTGGATGCAGCGCAAACTCACATCTACATGCTAATGAAGAAGGTCAGTGAATGCATCAGCGGGATTGGTAGTATTGCATGTGTTTTTGTGCAAAATCATTCAAAAAACAACTTCCTGGTGGGGTTGTATTTAATCTGCAGGACTCGTATGGTCGGTACCTGAAGTCTCCAGTGTTTAAGGACACACAGAAGAAGGCCATCAATCCTGAAGAGCACAAATTCAAGTAAGAAGCAGCTTTCAAATGTTATTTTACACTGGCTTGAACTTCCATCCACTGCAGAAACAAGCTCAGAGAATGAGGTCAGGGAAGAAACAAACCACGTCCATCACTCTCTATACTAACTTTCTTTCCCCTTTTTAAAAAAATTCTCATTCTTTTTCATCTCCGTGATGCTTCTCGGTCTAACATGTCCCTCTTTTTTTTTAACACGTTACTCCAGTGATGCGCAGTTGGAGCAGAACGCCAGGAACAGACGACCCAGTCTCAGCCCCATCATTCTCCGGCAGCAGGAGCAGGAACAGAAAGCCAAGATGGCCGCCAGCGCCCCCGCTGACATCACACAGGTCATGAGCAAACTCAGCAAACAGGGCAAGGAGGTTCCCCCTCGTCCTCTTAAGAAATGAATGAAATAGTATTATGTTTACTGATAAACCAGGATCAGATGTAACTTTTTCTTAATGCTATTTTAGATGAAAGAGGCTGTTATTAATTCTTTTGATCTGATAAATGTTCAGTATTTGTTTAAGAAAATAGTGCAGCAGTAATTTGGGACCATGCTACTAAACCCAGTGTAAAATATTCACGTTAGGTAAAAAATAATAATAATAATGAACTAAAACTATATACAGTTACAACCTCTTTGTCATGCACGGAGAAATTTAGTTTTTTCTCTTGAGAATTTGAGCAGATTGAGGATGAAGATGAATGATTAGGATTAAAATCTGGTAAAATGCACCTCTGTCTCGTCATGATGAGTGAATACAAGCAGAGTGACGTTCAGTCTGTTTCCACCGTCTACATTTCTGTAAATACAAACTGTCATTTGTTTTTCTTAACACATCTTGTCCATCATTTTTCTTTTTTGTTGTTGTTATCAATCATAAGTTAATAAAACATCCACCAAACCATTTGTTTGTGTTGTTACTTTTTTCCCCCCAAAATACTAATGAAAACTGATTGTGTCATGATATTTGGGGGGTTTGTAGTTTCTCTTTATTCTTTTTGTTTCCTTGTTTTGAAGTTTCCTGTGTTCTGTTTTTTTCTGTCATCTGGTTTTTGTTCCTGTAGCTCTTCACTCACCTGTTTTCCATCTGATAATCAGCTGCTCTCTCACTCTCACAACAAGTCAAAAAACTTTTTTTTTCTGTCTCCAGCATCTCTAACTTTCTTATTAGACAAAGAAGAGAGATTACATTTTATTTGTTACCCCATCGGCCTTATATTTTATCCCAAAAGTTTTAGTTTTCTCAGCCCTCATGTTAATCCATTCAGTTTTGCAATTCTACTTTAAAAACTTGTTTCTAAAATGGATAGAAAACTTTTTTTTTTTTGAAAATCATAATCATAAAACACGATTTTATTATGTAATTTTACTCTTTCATGGACTGTATATAGTGAACTGGACACAACATGGAAATTGAAACCAAAACAAAGTGCGCTGCCCCCTAGTGACTGGCTCTAAGTGTTTACCTCCATTAGTCTTATTTACAGGGGTGCACATAATATTTTTGTCCTGGTTCTCAGAAGAGAACCTAGGGTTGTTGCTTGGTCCTCACATTTTTAAACTTGTCTCGCTGTGTCTCTTCCGAGCTCCTCTGCTTTGTTTTTGGTTTCATCAAGCTTCAAATTCAGTCTGTTTACTTTACCTGGCTCTATATTTGTTTCAATAAAAATCCTTTAATTGTTGAAAAAATCAAGAGAAACCAGTAAAATATAAAAATACTGGTAAAAAAAACCTTCAAAGTTCAGGTTGGATTGTTTACAGGTTTGATTGTTCACTTTAATCTACATTTAACAGTTTGGTGTTGAAATTTATTAGTCAGCTGTTGGAGCTTCTGTCATTTACTGTAACTGTTTTTTATTTTGAAATGATGAGGATGTTTGTAATGTGATGCAGTCAGATAAAAAGATACACTGGACAGTTATGGGGCATTGACTGCATATCCCATAGTGCTTTGCGCGCATTCAAAATGGCGCGGATCACAGACAAATACGCTGATACTGTTGATTAAAACAGGTGGTTTTCTGTATTTTATAGCACAAAAAGGTAGTTCTACACGTCTGTGCCACGATGGTCTATTTGTCTTATTCAGTGAATTTTTTCAGTTTTGACGCGATGCAGAATCCTGCAGTCAGCTGCACTGATCTGACTGACTGAAAATCCGTCACACTGGCAAACTGATACACAGAGACAGAGAGAGACGCAGCATCAGCTGATCAGCTGGAACTTCGGCGCTCTGGCTGAGAAACATATCAGTCAAACAAAAGAAGTCAACGGGATTCTTCATTTATTTGACAATGAACCGCCTCTGATTAACCTAAAAATTCACGCAGCTCAGCCAAACCAATGTTAAGTACGCAAACGCGTGTTGCAACTTTTCATCTGGTGCGCATTTTATATTTTGACAGTGTGTGCGGACCTGCGGACCACTTATGTGCACCCCTGTTTATTTATTAAAAATGCAGAAGTAAAAATTGTTAAAACTATTGTTATGATTCTAAAGGATGAAATGCCTCTTGTTTGGGTTTTTTTGTTTTTGTAAAATTTGATCTTTTTGCTGAAAAAATACCAGAATACAGACATTTGATTTTGCCCTCTAGATAGCGTCTGACTTGTTTCACTTGACCTTTTGACCTCACAGCTCTGCAGATTCACCACCCCTGTCCCCCACCTCGCTGTCTACTCTGGATTCACTGACCCCCCGTCTGTCAACGCCTCACCCTCTCTCCCCTTCCTCACTCATACCCCGGTCTGTCCGTCCCCCATCAGCGTGGCCTTAGATAGCACCTCGGCCTCGGAGCGCCGACTGGAGGCCAGTGAGGGGGAAGGAGAAAGAAACGCTGGGGCTCGAGCCCCCGATGGTGGAAATACATCCAAGTCTCGAGTGGTCCTGTCCCTGCGTCGTCTGTTGAAGAGAGGCTGCAATCCCTCTGCCATGTTCGCCAGCATGTCGCCGAAATGTCACACAGCTGCGACGACGAGTAGCCGCATTCAGCCAATGACCACAGACGAACCCAGTCAGGCTCCACCGAGACGAACAGGAAAGTAAGTCCCACCTACAAACACTGACCTGCATCCAAAAATCCTTTCATTTCAGCTCAAACTCTTTTTCTTGCATGCTTCTAAATAAATCTAGAAGTCATCCTCAAGCTTGATGAGGCTTAGAAAAATCCCTCTATGTTTGTTAGCTTTTTTCAGATTAAAGTAGACATTCCTCCAGAGTGCCGGATCTACCCTATCGAGTCTGAGGATGAGGAAGAAGAAAATAGGCCTGCCTCTGAAGAAAGGGTGGGAAATGAAGAGATCATTTGTCCCTGGGAGAGTCTGACTCGGCAGAACGGGGCCAGTTAACACGCTGGATTTATACAGGTGCAACACCGTGGACACAGTATATCCATCATCAACCAACATAAAGACCCATTCAGCTCAGGCTGATGAATTAAACTTCTTGTTTTCAGCATTAAATACCCGACAGTTGGATTGAAAGTTTCTTATTGCAATCTGTTACTCACCTGCCTTGAAAATCTTGTTTACAATTCTTTCTGAAGCATGAACTCTCCTGCTAAAAAACAAAAAATACATAGAATATAAACTTCTCTTCACCCTCGTCTTCATGGCTCAGAGGAAAGTACTGAGCAGATTACAAGCTTTCAGACAAAAAGGCAAAAAGATTTAACTCAAATCATAGTTTTTATTTATTTTTTTTAACCACAGTCACCCCACGTGGCGGTTCTTGTGTGCAACAGCTGGAGGTTTAGTTTTACCAGGGGGGCATTCCATTTAGAAGACAACAGGGTGTTTATAAGTTCAAGTGCTTTCAGATTTTGAACTGTAGCCTTCAGATTCTGATTCTGATGAACTGTAGCCGGACAATAGCCTTAAACACATTCACTTACTTTGTTCTTTCACAGCAGGAAGCTCCACAGACACATTTTGAAAGCCAAGGCAACATGAAAATAACAGCTATGATTTTTTTTCCCTGTGATTAATGAGCAGCATTAGCAAAACTAGTAATTATTAGGTACAAAATAAGTTTTGAAATGTGCACTTCCTCATATATATCTACATATTTACTGAAGTAGAGAAGTGTTCTTGTGCTGCAAAATAGACTAGAAGCCTTCTCATTAATTAACTTTACTCTTATATTAATATGAAAAAAACAAAAAAAAAATGCATTTCAGGTGAAGTGAAAGCACACAAACAGCTTGGCTACATGTATACTCTCTCCATGCAAAAAGACTTATTATAGGAGTCGGGTTCTAGTTTTGTATTTGGAACTCTGTGTAGCTGTTGTGTACCGTACACCACACTAAGCGAGGTGTTCTCAAGTTGCTCCTTTTTAAGGAGAGTCAGTGAAACGTGAACATACTGACAGAATGTATTAACTTTAACATGTTTACAGATGCCAGAATGTGAAAAATACCTTATATTTGTTGTATTTGATATGTAAAATCCATGGCTTGTGTTAAGTGCCTCAATAAATGAGTATCTTTTTAACTGGTTGATGTGTTGTTGGGAGGGAATGGTCCTTTTTATTTCTCGAATACTAGGTGGCAGTGATAATATCTAACCACTAGGTGGCA
This sequence comes from Pachypanchax playfairii, assembly GCA_006937955.1. Lineage (NCBI taxonomy): Eukaryota > Metazoa > Chordata > Actinopteri > Cyprinodontiformes > Aplocheilidae > Pachypanchax > Pachypanchax playfairii. The sequence goes on along the minus strand of SSNP01000016.1, from coordinate 5,151,816 downwards.
ATACAGAACATCAAATTAAATGAAGCTTTAAAACTTGGTTCATTAAAAACTTCAATATTAAAAATAATCAGACCAAAGTGCAACCACTATTGTCTACTTGATAATATGAGTCCATGTTTTGACTAAAGAACTATTAGGCAAATAATGTATTATGTGATGTGAGACTATATACTTATCTCTTTATATTTTTTAATTTATTTTATTTTATTATATTTTTTTGTGTGTGTTTGTATGTGTGTTTTCTTTATATATGCATACATATTTTCTTGTTATTTGTTCTTTGTCTGTAGAATTTTGTTTTTTTTTTTAATAATAAAAGAAGAAAAAGTAAAAAAATATTTATATATATTAAAAATAATCAGAAAAAGAACCAGGAAACATTTTAGACTTTTTACCTTTTCGTTACGTACATTATCTTAAATATTCATAATCCATGGCTTTAAAAATAAAACTCATGTACAAACAGCTTCACTAATGTTTTATTTCTACATGATGTAGATCTTATTTTTTAAATATGTATTTTAAATCTATGCTGATACAGCTACAGACGTTTTATGCTCTTTTATTTCTTTAGTCTCACCAGCTGATGTGCAGAAACACTGACGTGTCTGAACAAAGGCTGGAGTGAAGCTTTGATCTGCGTGTGTCTGTGTTTTTTTTTTTTTTTATATCTGTGAACCCAAAAATCTGATTGCCATCTTACAATACTCAAACCAGCATATTCGCACACAGCTCATCCATTCAGTAGAACATAAAAAAGTACAAAAAAAAAAAAAATCTTGAAATATTTTGAGGTTCACTCATTAAGATGAATTTGTACAGATTTATTTTAATCTTTTACTTGCTGTTTGTACAAGATTTCTCCTAAAACAGATGCACAAGACTGAAAGAGGAATTAAAACCAAGTACTGTTCTGTACTATTATTTCTGTTTTCAGTCCTCTCATCCTGATGCATCCATAGAAACGTGAGAATTTTCATCACCATTTTATTGATAAGATCATCAGGATTGAGCCGTGCTCTGCCACTTCTCCTGACCCAGCTGTTGTCCCTGTGTGCTCAGCTATCTTTGATTGGTTTGAGCCTTCGTCTTTATCTGCATCATTACAAGTGGTTCAGCAGATGGAAACATCACATTCTTCCTCTGATTTCATCAGTATATAGCTGTATTAAGGATGTCGTGGACACTGTTGGGTCGTGTTTATTGTCCCTCATTAATCCCTCCCTGACTGAAGGTTTATCCCAGTAGCTTTTAACATGCTGTTGTCCACGCTCTTCTTAACAAGCCAAATTTAAACCCCTTGTTTTCTAATTTTAGATCAGGGTTGATGCTTAGATTGAAGACTGTTTTTTTTAACTCTAAATATTTTTTAGATTAACTGGTCCATGCTCGAGGGTTCATGGGAGTTCGCCCAACCAGTCCACATGTGCTTTTACCTGATCAACCAGGCCCTCACGTCTTTGACAGATTACTTTACAAAGACGTGAGGGCCTGGAGCTGAACCCGCTGTCTCTCAATTTTGAAGGCGGGCTCAGCCAGTTGAGAGAGAACCAATCACAGAAACCCGGAAGTGACGCAACATATGTGACGCTAAAGCGGACATTCAGACTTTCCTGTCCATGTACGGAACAAAAACAAAAGGTTTAGCAAGCGGAGCCGTAATGGTAGCTAGCCATGGTTAATGGAGGAGAAAAGAGGAATATTAATGACAGTTGTCGCTTTTGTGTCAAAAACTTACGAATACAAGGTGTCATTGCACACTCGGTTCACGTATTTGACCACCCCAAGCAAGCGCAGAAGTAAACACTTCACACACAGCCGAGTCCGCCATGTTGAATGTTGTGCTCTGGGTGGAAAACGCTAGTTCCGTGTTTTCAGGATGACGCACAACAAAGGTGATATGTAATTGGTCCGACCTAAAATTTGACACGGAAATGATCAGGTGCGGCTCCGGTGTCAGACCCTTCTGCATTTGAACATAATGCAGGAGAACTCTGACAGCCAAATGCACATTTTCCCCCACACATTTATAGAAAGTTAAATAAAACAGTAGTGCTTAGTGTCTTGCTCCATATTCTTGCAGCTCTGGGCGGGTGTGTTTAATCTGCAGGGGCAGCACGGACACGCCCAGCAGGTCCTGCTATAACATTGTTACATCACTATGTTACAGTCAGTCGTTTCCAGGAGAGAGTGGAGCAGCTGCTCAGNGCAGCTGCTCAGAGCGCAGGATGCAGGAGGATTACTGAGAAATGTGTGTATGTGTGAGATCAGTCACCGAGGAGCTTGGAGTAGAACCACTGATCCTCGAGAGGAGCCAGCTGAGGTGGCTCAGTCATCTGTTTCAGATGCCTCCCTGGGGAGGTGTTCCAGGTATGTCCCACTAGGAGGAGGCCCCCGGGTAGACCTAGGACATGCTGGAGGGACTATGTTTCTCAGCTGGCTTGGGAACACCTCAGGGTCCCCCTTCAGGACCTGGAGGAGGTGTACATGGACAGGAAAGTCTGAATGTCCCTGCTCAGACTGCTGCCTCCTCGACCTGACCCCAAATAAAGTCGAAGAAGATGGATGATTCAGATCACTTATTCTTCCTCATGAACCCATCTCCCCTGCGGTGTCCCCCAAGGGTCCGTTCTTGGGTAGGGTTTGTTTTTACTGTACATGTTTTCAATTAAATCTAAATAGTTTTTTTTGTTTTCATTCTATACTGATGAAATTTAAAGTAATTGATCTTTAATAGTAAATAGAGTCCATATTCCAGACACGTCTGGACTGTCTGAGATATTTAAGAACATTCTTAAATTTAGCAAATTTTAGCTAAAACAACTTTGACTGTGTGCTGTTTGGTGACTCACCTGTTTTAACTGCCTTTGATCACGGTCTCAGGCCCCTGGCTCTTCATCTGATGATGATTGTGAAAAACAAGTTGGACATTGATATCAGATTTGATAAGCAGCCTTGAATTCTCCTTCCCTCAGGTAGATGCTCTCTGTAATTAATTTAGGATTTTCCGATAAACTCCTTCAATGAAAATAGAATTTTTGGACTAGTATTTAATGTATCAGGCTTTAAAGAGTTAATAGGTAAAATCAATGATTGCTTTCAGATGTTTTTCAAAGTAACTGTGTTTAAAAACCCAAATAAAAAAGACCCATAACTGAGCACTGTAGGGATTATGATTCATGTACACAGTAAAATCTATCTTGTCATATAAGCAGTGTGAGAGTATTTAAGCTCTATCGAATCAATCCCTTGTGCAAGCGCTGCTTGTGGTAATTTTATGCAAAATGGACCAATTTCCAGCTTCACTTTGGTGCGAATTTCTCATATTTATTATGGAATGTATTGGAAAACACATTTTTTCAAAAAAATACTTTGTACTACTGTACTACTACTTTACTACTGTAAACCTAAAAGAATTCATAAAAATGAAAAAATGTAATTTTTTGGAAAGTACAGATCTTGAATAAGATTGGAGTTTCAGAAGTCCATGTCTTAGTCTCTCAGTAGAACATATAAAAACGCATGTATTTGACCCAAGACCAAGAAACATAATGGAGACCAAATGTCTCCTGGCTGCAGACATGAGTTAAATTTGTAGGTAACTTCTTTTCTAAATGAGCTTCAGTAATTTTACCACTCAAATCTCTTGATGTTCAAGAGTTGCTTTTCTTCAAAGAGCTGGATGTGCATTTGTCCCACGCTATATTCCTCACTTTTCTTTGTTTCAATTCTACCATTTAATAAAACCTTGATTATTTATTATTTGGTGAGATTAAGAACTAAGGTTTGATTTTTTTAATGTGTCCAAAATGAAGCTGCGATTATCCTACAGTTGTCATTCATCTATAAATCCATTTGTCAACATCCAAACACATAAATCGCTCTTGCATTTATTCTCATGGAGCTACAGAATTAAGAGAAACAGTATTGTCTTTTAAAAAGTTGACAACATTTTGGATTTTAAGAACTTTGATTTTAGTTAATGTCATGTTCTTAAAAGATTTCCAGTGTTTCAAGATGATATTAAAATGCAACATGTCTATAATGTTTGTTTTTTTGCTTGTTTTTACTTTTTTACACGTGATTTAGAATATAGAGTAAATTTTTATGTTAAATATTTGTGTTATTCAGGATTTACTGTAGAACTTTAATCAATGAATGAAGATGATGATCGTTACCATGACAGGATCATATGTTGCTGCTTATTCTACTGCATGTCTGTTTGTGCAGCTTCTGAAACAAACATGCAAGCAGCACATCAGTGGAATAAACTGCATCACCTTTCAGGTTCAAAAAAACATGAAAAATGAATTTAGCTCTTTGAAAAACATCCCTGCAGACTGATTGGAGACACGTTTGGTTTACAACCTGAAGGAAAAAATTAAAACACAAACATGGATCCACACACACTTCCTTCAAATCATTAGATCTCCAGACACAGTTAGATGTGTGTGTGTGACCTCAATATGACATGACAAATGACCAAATCAGAAGCGTAATGAAATGCCATACAATCACCTGCTGCTTCCCTGTGTTTTTCATGCGCGTGTGTGATGATGATGATGATGTGTGAGAACACAGGTGAGCGAACGTCTCACTGAGCCTCCTTTGTTTGACGTGAGCAGATAATTACTAGTGACCTCCCGCCTTGTAAAATCTCCCAAAGAGAGAAAACAAACAGTGAAGAAGCAGAGAAAGAACCTTGAAACTTAAACATTTAGTTCATCTTTTATTTGTTTTGCCTTTCACCTCTCACACAATCCTGAAACATCTGCAATTCTTCCTCTGTATCCCTGGACTTTGACTCAATGTGTCAGCAGTGAAGGCTTCAGAAAAACAACCGACACAGCTGGACGTCAAAGAAAACGAGTGTCTCCTTGTGGCTGGTTCTAAATTTGAAGTACCACACCCTGAATCAAAAATGGACAAATAAGTGAATAATGAGTCAAAACACACACATCCAATTGCTTTAAAAAGTCATTATTGTATAGAACAGCTACTGATTTTGAATTAATTCACAACTTCACATCATGCTGCATCTCAGAATTTGCTTTTGTTGCAATTCTAGTTTATCTTCAAAAAGAAATTGCATCTCTGATGTTCACGTGTGCTCATTTCAATAATATATGCATCATTGATGAGTTTGGTTATATGCAACATATGCAACACAACTTAAATCCACCATGCAGGGTGTATTTCTTTGCTGTAGCGTGATGAGTTGCTTGTCATCACATGTGAAAATTGACATTAGATGTAAAAATGTTTGGAAACTGGAAATTGATTGAGTTTATTTGATAAATGAGGGGGAGTAGGAAAGCCAGACCTTTCAGTTTGTTCAAAGGAGCAGCATGTAGAAGCTCGCGCATTCAAACTCTAAAAGTTTCCCAGTAACGGAAATCACTTTGTTTCTTTTACCCTGTTGGCTTGGCTCGACTTTAACATCCAAATAAAACCTAGAACATGGTGATTTTCTCTTTGTTATTGTGTTCTTTGACCACTAAGACCACGTTCTAAAAACTTTAATGCACACTGGTCTCTACAGGTATTTTTCCACAAAATGTATTTTACAAAATCAAACTTCAGGGAGAAATTCATGTTTTCACCAGCATTTGTTAATTTGTCTGTTAACTCAAAAAGATGGATGGATTTTGATGACATTGCCCAGACAGGTCAGAAATGGTCCAAAGAAGAAGTGAGTGGATTTTGGGGGGATCCGGATCACTGTCTGGATACAGGAATGTCTTTAAGAATTATTCATCATTGTGAGATAGAGCTGTTTTTACATATCTGCATGTACCCAACAATAAATGGTCCAGGTGCTTGGTAAAAAATACAGGGTGAGTTCCCAACCAGGTTCTACATGACACAAAGGACTGATCCAGAAAAGAAAAAAAAAGAAACCTTCAGATTTTTTTGTTATAAACCTGCAACAAACACCAAACAATAGTTGAGACTCTGTAATAAGACGTTGCTAACAGATTAGATGTTCCTTCAACAGTTCTGGTGCTCAATCCAGAAGAAAACCACCAATAACTACTGAACTAACAATGAGATAAGTGTCAGTTCAATTGTTAAACAGACCCTTCCAATAAAAAGTATTTCTGAGGTTTCTGTTGAATATTTTAGCTCCACAGGTGTTCTTACCTTCATAGTGTGTGTGAAAACAGGTCAATAACTTCTCTTTCAGTTTCAATCTCTCAAACTACGCAGGTGGAGATAAAACCCGAGTTCTCCCGAGTCCGAATGGCCTGTATCTGTTTCGTCACAACTACTTTGTTCGTTAGTATTCATCAGCTCCCGCAGTTGAAACCACGCCTAGCATGCTGCTGGCTAAAAGCTGTTAGCGTAAGATGTAACAAAGACTACGTCTGCTGTTGCCATGTGCAGCGGGTCAGGATACACTATACCTTGCTCTCATAGGCTAGTTTGTTAGCCAATCTGAGTCCAGCAAATTCTAATAATGAATATTAATGAGTTGCAGCCTGAAGCCCGACGAAGCAGCCAAATCTTGACGCAGACAGATTGAAAGGTCTGTTAATCAGTGTTTCCTGACGTTTTTTAGATATAAAATGTTTCATATTACAGGTTAATACTTCATAAATAACCACAAAGTCCTGAAATTTGTGTGAATCTTTATAGGTGTTTTCATGGTCAAGAAATCTGATCATGTTGATACAACAAAGGTGAGACTCTTATTTTTGGTGTTTAACACAATATGGGGGAACTGAGGTGCTTGGTGGAGGTCTGGGCTCCGAGTGTTTTTCTAGTTTATTTAAAGTCCAATGTAACCATGTCATCACTTGTTTTATCCCTTGAATGTATGCAGGTTACAAACAGGAAGCTTTGTGTCGCTCAGAAATTAAATACATGTCCAAATCTGAGACATCAGCACAAACACAATGATGCACTTCCTACAAATACAATCTTTGTCTCATGAGGAATCATATTAATATCTGACAAGCTTTGAAACATCATCCAAACTCAAATAAGGTGAACAAAGATCTCATTTATTTATAGCTCTGACACTTCTCACATCTTTCAAGCTATTTTTATTTTCAAAGGGTGTCTTTTATGAAAGAGGAGGAGGATGAAGAAGGAGATGAAGATACAGAAAGACAGGTCAAACGCTGGGAAAAGTGTGTGGACCAGCGGCTAAAGAGATCAGCAGGTGAAGCCCTGAGAAGTTTGTATTTTTAATCAACACTTGGGGAGAATATCCCTTAAGACGATTCATCCAGTTGTGACACATGGACGCGATCAAAGACTTGTATTGAGAGATAAAAATACCACAAATGTGGGCTAATCACAAATCTGCATTCAGCCCTGATGGCTGCTTTCTAATAAGAGCTCATGGGCTTTTTTTTCCTCCTCTTCCTCCTCTTCGTCATCGTCATGTTGACTTCCTTCTGTGTCTTCAGTTCCTCTCTCTGTCCTCCTTCTTAGTATCCACCTCCTGTCACATAAACGTTGGTCCAATCTCCAGAGCTGTTTACTCATTGAGTGATGATTGCCTGTTTAAACATCTGTCCTCAGTAGGGTACACAGCAGCAACACACACACACACACACACACTGAGTTCTCCATCTAATTGCATTCTAGACATCGAGATGCATCAGTCTCAATTTAAAATCTAAATAAACCTGAACGATTTGCTCATTAAGCACTTCAAACAAATCTTGAGAACAATTAACACACAGTATAGTGTGTTTGACATCCAAATTATTGGTTTGCTGTATGCATTGTTGCTTTTCCTGCTCATATATGTTACATAACCATCTGAATAACATTACCATGATTTTATTTAACTACCAAGGCACATATTCATGTATTCTGGTGCAAAAATAACCCAAAGAAAAACAAATTAAAGCGTCTACTCTTTTCATATGCAAGACAGACATTAAAACAGATGTTTGGGAATCCTTTTTTTGTAAGGGTTTTATAATTTTTAATTTTTAGGATTGCAGGACACTTGTTCTAATGACTGAAAATTCAATCAAAAGTTAACAAAAAAATAAAAGAGAGGTACATTTTATATTTAAAAGTAGTAGTTTTACCAAAAATACACATTTACTCTATTTCTTGTCTCAGCTATGTTGTAAAAAATGACTTTTGTCCTAAACAACGTATTTTGTTTCAGCCAAAACCTAATGGGAACTGAAGCTGAATAGCTTTGTGCTGCAAGACCGATTCTCGCAAAATTTGGAGTTTTCCAAAAAATCGAAAATCCGTCTTGTACCTCTCCATGGAAAACCGTCTATTTCGGTCCAAAAAGTGTTCAGACCAATCATGCGTTAGCATTGTGATTTGGGGCGAGTGTTCAGGTATGATTGGCAGCAAGTGCCCTGGCAGTCAAAGCAAAACAAACATGGCTGCTGATGTACGCATAAAAGCTGACATTGAATCTGTTTTAGGACTAGAGACAATTTCTTCATTGAAAAATGATCAAAGGTAAGAACTTTGTGCATTTCTTGATGTGTTTTGCTTTTCTTAGTGGTAACGATGTGTGTGTTTTACTACCAAATGGATTTGCAAGAGCTTGATTTACTGTGATTGGCTAAAAACAAATCATTAAAGGCAGACACTTGCTGGCTCCTCCAATCAGCTTAAAATATTATTCCAGATGTCCCTCCCTTTAATAGACGGTTTCAAATGGAGCGGTTCTAGATCTATGTGTGTCGCCGACTCGACAAGAGGTGGGGCTACACATAGATCTGGCAGAGCCAGGTTAGAAGCTAAAGCCAAATCCAAACAAATACCCTCTAGTGGTTGGTTGCAGAATATGTTTTAGGTCCCGCCCTCTTTCATGTAAACAAACATCTTCTCTAAAAAAAATGTACTGTGACTGATTTTTTTTTCTACCAGGTGGTGACTTTTGTTGATTTGTGTGCTTCCTTCTGGTTCATAGGTCAAAAATACAAACCATAAAAAAAATATTCTGGCTTTATTTTTTCACTTTTTAAATAAAATCATAAGAAAAACAAGATACTTTATCTGACAAATTTTAAGAAAAAAACAAAACACATTTTTGTGGTCAAAATAGGATGTTCAAGACCATCAATCTCTTGTAAGGTTTTGATCACTCTTAAAAGTGAAAAAAAGACAAGACACCATGGCTATTCTTAAAAAAAAATTGAACACACATTTTGGCTAAAATAACTTAATACCTTAAAGAAGAAACATGAAAGAGTAATTACAAGTTAAATAAGTGTGCTATGCTTTATTTTCTCAGTTGTTTTTTAATTCAAGGTATTTTTGAGCAATTCTGAGTCTTTTGTTTTAGAGTAGTTTTAAAGCACAATGTCTAAAGATGAAGTCATAGTTTTGAGGATTCAGTGTGCTACAGAGACCCTTATTGAAGGTAAAGAACCAGTGATCGCTGGAACACGACAGATGGATTACAAACTAAGCACAAAATAACGTTCTCAGCAGGTGAATTTATGTAATCTTCTTCGACAGTGACGTAACAGACATGCCAAATAAAAAGGAAGCAAAGTCTGGATGGTCCAGGTTAAACAGATTCATGTGCAGTAAATCCTATTTTGGTGGTATTTTCTGCACTGATGCAGAAAACCTTGCAAAGACCCGTCAGGGTACGAACCTGAGCAGAGACCACTTCCATCAGACGTAACATCGGTTTTAATTAGATACAGACACAGTAGTTTGAGTGGAATGATCACAAAGGTTAAGCAAGCCAGTGCAGTTTAAATCATACTGTGTCTGATTGGACGCAGAGAAAAGAACGTTTTTAGAATTCAAAGGCAGGAGGATGGTAGGTTGATGAAACCAAATGTTCTGCAAAGGCTGGGAGTTTCAAAATTATTTAAAATAAACAGAATGCAGATGTTCAGTGATAAAGTTAAAATAATCATGCTTAGTCAGTAAGTCTAGATGACGTTATAATAACACAGAGGAACAAGAACACAGTGTAGTCTGTGATTCTTTCCCCTAAAAACTTATTCTGATATAATTTTCTGGCAATTTCTCTCAATGACTAACAGTCTGTCATTTTCTTTACATGCTTGTTCCTGTTCTGGGTCGCGGGGAGCTGGTATCTATCGGCTGCAGTCATTGGGTGAGAGGCGGGGTTACACCTGGACAGGTCACCAGACCACCACAGGGCCACGGAGACAGATATTCATTCACACACACACACTATAGGGACAATTTAGAGTTGCCAGTTACAGATCATGCATGGAGTCCCCCAGAGAAAACACACACATACAGGTAGAACATATGAACTCCTGGCTGGTATTTAAACTCAGGAACTTCTCACTGCAAAGCAACAGTGGTACCCACCGCACCACCATGCAGCCCTCAGTAATTAATATATTCCAGAAAATGTGCAAAATGTATTAAAAAAAAAAATCTGACAAAAATGAACAGATGTGTAGAAAAGAGATAAAACTGCCATTGTTGTTGTTATAATCAATACAAAAGCAATAAAAGACAAGCAACATGTTGAATGTGACACCACTGTTTAAAAAATTAATAAATTAAATAAAAATCTGTTTTTAGTGCATACAGATTTTCAAACTGTTTAAACAAATAATAATAATAATAATAATAATAATAATAATAATAATAATAATAATAATAAAGAAATAATTTGATTTGTAAAAGAATTTTTCAAAAAACAGAATTCTAAGCACACAGAACAAGTAACAGAGAACAAAAATCAGAAACCTGCAATCTAAAGATTTTTGTTCCATCGCGATGTTCCAGGATTTTTAAAAGAGCCCTCTTTTCCTTCATCTCCTGTGCGGCCCGTTTGCTTTTCTTTCTGTTTCTTATACTCCGAGTACCAGAAGTGACATTGATTTCACTCCTGCAGAGCCTTTTCTGTAAGTGATGAGCAGTTTCTTGAAATCAATTCAACACTTTACGGGGAGCCAGTGAAGTGAGGATTGGTATGTGAAACCGTCATAAAAGAAAAATTTTAACACCCAGAATAGACACAGAGATATTTTTTAAAAGCTGGTGGACCAAAGCAGAGACAGAATGAAGAATAAAGATATGAGTACAAGAAAATTATAAGGATATTTCTACTCTGTATTTAGTTAAAATAAACATTTTCTAAAGCAAATGATCTGCTTCTTTAACTTCAGACCTCACAATCAGCTACTTAGAAATGTCTTGGCAACACAGACTTGAACTTTTATCAAAAGTTTTAATGAAAAATCGAAATGTTGGCAACCATCTCTGGCTCGTTTTGCTTCTCTTCATTCCCTAAGGCTCTTTTTTGTCACATTGTTTGTGTTCTTCCTTTAGGGCACATCATTTAAAAGCATCATTTTTCAGCATAAAATTGTCCCTAATTGGTATGCAGATAAGACCACTGCGTGTCTTACTGAAGCACAGTGATACTGGCGGCTTCACTGACATTGTGACCTGGATATTAAGCGTTGGATGTATTATAACTTTCTACAGTCATGTCACATTTAAATTAAGATTCAGTTCACTTTCAGTAAAAAATACCCAAAAAACATACTTCATTAAACACTCTCTTTTCAAAATAAAGTTAGCACATTTGTCCTTTTATTGAGTCATTCTCATTTAAAAGCTTGTTTTGGTGCCATTGCATAACAACTAAATCCTTCCTATAACAATAAGTTGATTTTCTTCTGTTTCTTTATTAATTTTAAAATCATCACTTTTATTACTGAATTTGCATTTTGATAATTTAAGTCGTTCCTGCTTATAAGTTACAATTTCTGAAGTTGTTTCTGTTGCTGATGGACAGTTCAGCTGAAAAAAAAAGTTTATTTGTATTACAACACAGCTAATGTTGAGTGTCTTTGACCTTCTGATGCTTTAATATAATCCTGCAGACAGAGTGAGACAGAGAGAGAGAGAAAGAGAGAGAGAGAGAGAGAGAGAGAGAGAGAGAGAGAGAGAGAGAGAGATTGGGGAATGATGATACCAGACATATTCCCCAATAAGATGAATAAAGCTGGAGCATGCAGGTGGTCAATGAGATGGGGGCCGATTAAATGAAACGCAGACAGTAGAGATAAATGAGCAGAGTGGTTCAGCAGGACCGAGCAAAATGAAAACAGGATATTTTAGATGGCATCAGTCATTTGATCAAATACCTCAGAGGACACTGACTTACACTGACCTCAAAAAGACCTTGTTGCTGTAAAAATGTGGAATTCAGGAACGTTTGTATGTATTTAAGTTTTACTCCAGAAACCTGTTGCTTTTTATCTTGATTTTTAAAGACACTGGACACATTTTATTTAATTAGAACCACATTTTGTTTTTTAAAATAAAAAAAGATGTTTCATTAAGGTGGTATATAGAATAGTTTTTATAAAAAGCAATATTTTTAACAAAATTATGCTTCCACAGGGTATTTAGAGGGTTGTAGAATGAAAATACAGCATTTCCTTTAAAAATTATATTTGAAGTAAAATATTATAAAATATTAATTTTGACGGGCACAATGTTGGCATTTTATTTACATCTACCAGCCAACAGCTGGAAGAGCAACAGGCACCATTTTGGGTTGCCTAATACTAATAATCCAGCACAGTGAGGCTGGTACTGTGGAGTCTGCAGGTCAAGCAGCTGGAAGCACCGGGGACATGTGGTGATTATATACCTTATTTACTTGCCATAGCTCAGGGCTATTCAAATCCAGGCCTCAAGGGCCAGTATCCTGCATGTTTTTGGTCTTTCCCTAATTCAACACACTGGAATCAAATGATGGCTCGTTAGCAGGCCTCTGCAGAACTTTGCCATGCTGAGGAGGGCACTGGCCCTTGAGGCCTGGATTTGAATAGCCCTGCCATAGATGATTCCCCTGGGGTTTCCCATGTAACGAGCAAGTTCTGTGTGGAAATGTTTTTCATTAGCAGCTAGCTAATACGTAGCTGCATGTTGCTGAAGTGGATGAACGCTTCGGGCATTTGGACTGGAAGACACACCACGTTGGATTTTATTGCTTTTTTAAAATCTTATTGGATAAGTGAGGTGTGCAGGATGGTGTGTGAGGAGGACAGAGGATCTTAAGAGGGACTGCAGGAAGTTTTGGAGCTGCGGGACAATTATGAGCTCTTTGCAACGGACTGAATCGATGACTGAGTTACAAACAGGTAGGAGCTGCTTTTATCAGAGTCAGTGTGTGATCAGCGGGGCTGGAGAGCATGATTAGTGAGCTGAACTCATGATATTTTATTGTCCTGCTCGGATCGGGGATCAGAGTGGGTTTGGTGAGGAATGTTGATCGACCTGAGCATCGGAGCGCACACGCAGGGGTGTTAATGACCCTGGCACCCAGATGGCTGAAGGCTCTATGCTGTGTTATTCTGTTCCAAGTTCCATATGCCACCTTTAAATTGTATGTTATTAGCCACCTTGTAACAATTAGTGCAGGAAGAGGGTACCGAGGGTACTCTCCATGTTTGTTCACATACACACCAACACTGGTTGAACCAAGATGCGTTCATCTGATGACATCACAACATGGCAGACAGTTTTTTCTTCAAATATCTGATTTGTAGGGCTGAGGGACTTTCAGCAACACAAAGCTGTGTTGTATGGAGCTGCTGATGCTTTTAGAGTAGATGCATGAAAAATTAATGTTTTTTCATGGTATACATATAACAAATCCTTCCCTCAGAATCAGAGCAATTATTGCCTTGGCAGCCAGCAAGCTTTTCCCGACAAACATAGTTCTGTTACTGGCTGAATAAATCTGAGTTAATCTGTGGCCAGAGTGCATATGCTCTCTGCTCGCTGGTTCCAGCTGCTGACAGAGACTATCCTTTGAAACATCTGTTCGCTATTGTTTTTTCGCATTCATCAAAAGGATCCCTCTCTATTACTCGTACAGTACAGACATAAACGCCTCAGTCACGCGTCTCACGCCTGAAACGCTATTTTAACACTCGTATGTATTTATAGAGTTTGTGTTAAAAGGCTTGTCTCCTGCCCGAGCTGCCTGCTGAAAAAAAAAGTCTTTTATTAGGACTGATGCAAAAGACAGCATTCTTTAAAACCATGAAATGCCTGTCTGACAGCAGGAGGAGTGAAAAAAGAAGACGAGCAAAGAGAAGTGTTTGTTTCTCTTCTGATGAATTAATGTTAACAGAAAGCTGTGAGGAGAGAAAAAAATTAGAAACACTCAGCGTTACTCTCAGCACGGCACAGTCACACTTCTGTGCGTCAACAATTCCAGTAAAAAAAAAAATATCATCAGTCTGAACAATAACATTTAAGAGAGTCAAAAGATTTAGATTTCTTTCTCTTCTGTATTTAATTAACTTGCAGGCAGATGATTGCAAAAATAAAAAAAAACACTTTGATTTAGTGATAACAAAAGCAGCATATAGTCTTATTCATTGCATGGTCATAATGTAGAGAATTTAAGGTAAACATGATGTTGATTGTCTTTACAAACAAAGATTACTCCCAAAATCAATTTTATTTTGTAAAACAATAATGAAAATCAACAATAAATGTAATAAAAGAAAAACAGCTCAAGAAGTTGTATGCTGCGTTTAAAGCATCTAAACTTACATTGCGTTAAATTTCATTAAATTCAAGAGATGTTGTTATAACTTTCAGTTTTAAAATAAATTTAACTTTTTTTTAATATTTACACAAAAATATTAAAAAGTAAAAACAAATTCAGAATGCAACAAACACATCTACAATAATTAATACCACAGGTACTCATTATTCTGAAACAACCTCGTGAGTAGTTTGCAATTTTTTTTCTAATGTCATTAGGAAACTGTTAAAATGGCGTAATAATCTATAACTGTTTGTCAAATGTTTTAGTCAAAATACATGTTCATTGATTAGACAAACTTTTTCAAAAATGAAATGTTAAAACAATTTGCAAAATTTTATTTTTATTGAATTAAGAGAATTTTAAGACCTTAGAAAATAATTTTGGACTGAGGACGTCATAATTTACTTAAAATGGTCCTAGACATGTGACCACAAGGATTTCTCCCTGCCTCAGAGCTTTGAAAATGTAATCAATTATGACTTTATATAAAGTATGTGTCATAATTCAAGTCAGAACCTTCTATTTCTCCATGTTTTTACATTAGTTTCCTGTGATCATTGAGCTGATTTTAATCACCTGTCGGCTCTGACTTTTCTACTTGGTCTCCTCCTGATTTAAACTGCTCTGGAAACTGTTTTCTTGTTTGACGGTGAGTCAGTTTTACTGTATGAAGCAGAGACATGGAGGACTACCAAGACCACCATCAAGAAAGTCCAGACCTTCATCAACAGCTGCCTGATCGAATTTGCTGGCCTGACACCATCAGCAGTACCCTTCACAAACCACCAATCAACATCACAAAGAAGATGCTAAGGTGGAACTCTAATCAGGAAGAGACGTCATCCAAGAAACACCTGGCGATGCGACCTTGAGACTGACACCACCAAGATGGGTTCCATCAGAAGTCAGCTTGACAGGATGACCAGGATAGAGGACTCTGGAGAGCTGTTGTCTGCTTTTGTTCCAACGTCTTGTACCATAGTTACCATCTGTTCTGGTCTGCTGTGTTCTCTGGCGTCGAACCCCAGTCCGTTTTAGATAATGGCTCTATCTGCTCCCCATAAAGTATTCAAAACAATTGACACTGTCAACTCCAATGGCTCGTTTACCTGGACTCTGATTATAGATCTTGTTTGATGGAGGAAAAGGAGGTATGTTGTTTAATTTTGATGGACGAAGAGGAAGTACATTTTTTGTGTTGACTGATGAAGAGGAGATTCATGATCTGATGGATGAAGAGGAACTGTTTTGTTGTTGTGCTAACCACTAGCCGCTATCCCCTTGTGTCCCTTTTTAGTGACATCATTAGTGTTCCCTGCTAACCTGTTCATTTTTCCCAACTCCCCATCACCCTGGATAGAAATAAGTTGGTAAAGATAATGACTGAGTAATCTACCTTTATCTTGAGCTCCGCCTCCTCGGACTGTCACTAGTGATGCTTCTGAAAAGTAAGAATGATACCTACTCGTTCTCCTCCTGGCGATGACATTCAGCTGACTCCAGGTCTGTTTCCAGCCATTTCTGCTGCACCTGCAAATGAAAGAGAGACAAGTTACAGACTCTGTTATCAGCACAGTTTTTATTCATCACTGGAGTTTTTTTTTACTTACCATTGTCCTTCTCAGTCTAACCGGAGTCACTGAGGTGTTACTTTCTGCCTAAAATATTCTGTTGTTGTTCACTGTTCAATAAAACTTATTTAAACGTATCAGTCCCCTTGTGCATTCAAGTTTACAGTACATTACATTACAGTACATGTATCATTCTTTAAAACAATAGTGAATAAAAAATTAAGGAAAGTCTCCAGTGGTTTGAAATCTCATGTGTGGTGAAGTGTTAAAATTTTTTAAACTCATGTGACCTTGACTGATATATTTATAGTCAGCAACTGATTATTTTACAATTACAGAACTGTGGAAAATGTTTAGAACCACTTCTGTTCTTTTATTCCCTGCATATGTGTCATATGACACATGGACATATGTCCATGTGTCTCCTTTTATTTTTCCAGGATTGCAGAATGAGTTTTTCCTGGACTTTTGCTGCTTTTCTAAGAAATCAATAAAAAAACACACAACTGAGCATTAAATAAAGGAAGAGTCCTCAACTTTCACATGTAAAATATAGTAGAACCATAAAGCATGTAAAAACATGAAACTGATTTATTTAGAGATTCTATTGTCATTTTTTTTTGAGTCACAAAATTAGGAAAACTATTTAAAATGATCCTGTAAGACTTGATGTATAAACTGAACTTGAAATTTTCAGTTTTATCAAATAAATTATTTCTCTTTAAATATTGGCAAAGTGATGCTTGAAATATCTGTTGACACTTGAAGAATCCTCCTTAGGATCCTTCAGGATCTTACATGATGATGATCGAGCTACATTTGGTGTAATACCGCTTTAATCTGGCTAAACTCGTGTGATATTTGCTTTATCAGTTTGTCCAACGGCTGCCGGCTTGTGTGAGGTTCTGTTGGTTTACTGAGTTTGAAATGAGAGACAACAAACATTCTCTGGGATCTGACTGGGAAAGCAAAACAGTTCACAGGATTTGTTTTGGACTTGTTGATAGAAAACAGGAAAAAAGGGGGAAAAAAGAAATGACAGCAGTAGAAAGAGGTGGTTTGAGACGCTAGACGTTGATAGGATGAAGGTGAACGACAGAGAAAACGGGAGCAAAAGTGGGCTGGGAGAGAAGGAGGGGTTGGGCTGAAGTGAAGGAGAGGGAGGTTAGAAAGGAAGGCAGGCTAAATCCTAGTACCATTATTACCCGGACGCACATGCAGCCCCTTCTGTGATGAAATGAGAGGGGGGTAGAGAGAGAGAGAGAGAGAGAGAGAGAGAGAGCGAGAGAGATGCAGAAAAGATGGACTTACAGAGGGAATGGAAAGCAGGATTACTGGCATGACAGCTCAGGCAGATGAGTGGCAGTGCAGCGGTGAGGGAGAAACTCTGGTGGAAAAGAAAAAAAAAAACCCCAAAACAAATCAGTGCAACAGGATGAGGACCTGCTAGTGCACAGCCGGCCCGACCTCACAGAGCTGCCATCTGTCCCGCTATTTTCTCTGTGTTCCTGACTCTTTCAGCATCCACCAACATCTGGATCACCTAATATCCATATGGGAAGGAGGGCAAGAAGAAGGGGGAGCAAAAAACCCAAATCTTATCTTCCCCTCATTCTTTTTGGTAACTGAGGATGTGAGGAGGAGCATCATCACAGGAGGGATCCCTTACAGAGGAGTTTAAACACCAGGAAATCAGAAAACTGGACCAAAGGAGAGCAAACTTACTCCAAAACATGTGTAGGTGTGCACAGGACTTTTCCTCATCTGTATGGAGGATGTTTTAAGTTTCCATGGATCTGTTGTCTCTGAGGAGGGAAAGCGAGGAAGAGGAGGTGGATGGGGAGAAGGGGGGAAAAAAAGGAGGGAAGCGTCATCGTTACCACTGCTGAAATGTTACAAAGGTTTGTTCCCCTGTCACTGAGAAAACATTTCATCACTCTCCCTCCCTCGTCACTTTCACCCCTCCTCTCATCCGAACAGTGGGGATCCTGAAGGATACAGACAGAGAACCAAAAACAGCTGGCTTACATTGACACATTCATCCTCCCAAACACACCCCGACGGTCTGCCGTGCAGGACTCCCACACCTCTCGTCTTCTTTCACCCTCCCTTTTCCATCACTTTCCCTTCCTGTCCCATTTTGATGCCCCGTCCTCACCTCCACGACCACTTGTGAATGTGATGCACGCAGAAAAAGAGACGGGGAGCGGAGCAGCCAGACAGAGAGATTTTTGGAAAAAAGGGGAGCTCACACACACTTGCTGTCACGCTGTGAAGTCCTCCAGGGGAGTGTGCAGATATCAAAAGCTGCCACACATACACAGAGACACTGATAAACACTCTTGCTCTTGCACGGAGACTCGGTGTAAATGTGGACTCCTACAGGTGCTGAGAGGGGAGAGAGGCAGGTGAAAACCAGGTGAAGACAAAAAAGAGAGAGAAGGAATTAACGATGGAGAAGCAGGAGTTTAAGCTGGATGAAAGCAGAAAGCACAGGTAAGTCTGTCTCCCTTCTTATTTACATCTAATCCATCACTTAATCTAATCTCAGACATCCACAGTTCAGGTATGAGAGGCAGGGATGTATAAATAGAAACAGGATGAGAAGAAAAGTCACACTTTGAGTTTCCTCGAGAGAAATCTTGAGAAACAGACCAGCTACTTATTACTGTAAGAAACAGTATTAGCATTTTACACACACATCTGATGCTTATTCAGGTCTGATTGCGTGTGTGTGTGTGTGTGTTTTGTATCTTTTATGCCTTTTCAGTGCTTCAGTTGTGTTTTTTCTTTTCTTTTCTTTTTGCCTTTTGCAGAACGCATTGATTTGTCTTCTAGTTCTCTGCTCCAGTTTAGATTTATAACGTGCTGCACAGTCATCGCTACATAGACTGAAACTGAAGCCCCGCCCCCTCCTAAGGCTAAAAAAGGGGCACATGATCTTTAATGAAATAATTCTTCACAAAACAACAACCGAAACTCTTCTACGCTGCTGATGTTGGGAATACTTTTAGACTTTCTTAAACTACTGGAGTTGATCTTTTATTATTGGCTAACAGCTCAGAATGATGTGGGGACTGATTAAAGCCTCAGAATGTCTTAAAATTAGGATTTAATTCCATTCTGTGCATGACAGGTGAATTAGTTCGTTATAAATGTACCTTTAAAGATATATTGTTTGAATTTTGGACTTTAGTATTTGACATGATCCGATCAGCTGGTTTGTCCTGTTATAATAATATTCATATGTGTTCATATTTATTCACTTTACAGAAAGAAATTAACCTATAATCTCAAAAATAATTCTGCCTACATTATGTTCCATCAGAAGACAATTAATAAATTATTTTTTTATATAACATTTTGGCATCTGCTAAGCTAATTCTGAGATCAGGGTTGGTTTTTCCCCAGTTAAAAATCATGAATTCAGAGTGATCAACAAATGCATAATTTATGGAACAGCAGCTCTCAACTGGAGCCCCTCTTTAGAGTTTCATCAAAAGTACCTGTACAAGCTTTGCAAAGGTTTAACCTCAAACAAAATGGCACTTTTCTGCACCCACTACAATGAAAGAGGCGTGTCATTTTAACCAATGCTGCATGAACTTACAGCTGATACAAAACCAGATGTCCATTCAAAATAAAATCCTCATAATTGACAAATTTTTCATCCAGTCTTTAGTTTGATCTGTTAGAAATGTTTTATTGAAAATGGATTATACCTGTTTAAAGGAAACAATCTGGTTCTTCCACCACCTTAAATTTCTGTCAAATTCGACTCTCCATCAAAACACCTCGACATCATCCCAGTTTCTGAAATTTCGGAAGTTTTTCACAAGAATAATCTGCTTTTATCGAATAAAAATGGACAAATCGCAGCTTTTTGGCTAATGTAATAATAACCTCACAATCAGAGCAAATACTTAGAAAAACAGTATGATTGAGGGATAACATATAAAACAGGTTGGCTTCCAGACAGCAACACTCAAGGGAAAATATTTCGGTTATGCATCATCTTGCTATAAGTGGCAGCACAAAGATATTAAATGTGTGAACAGTCAAGCAAATAATGTTCATTTAATTTAGTTTATTTATACAAATGTAATTCAGAGCAACAGTGATTTTAAACCCCTGTAAATAGAAAGTAAATATATTTGAATCAAATACAGATATATTCCACCTCAGGTCATTTTTATATATGCATATATCTATGCATATATATGTATATGCATATGTGTTAACTTGGATTTTACTTGTCTGCGTCACTTGCAGTCTATCAGGATATGTTGCACAGTTGTTACATCAGATGATAATACATAATTAATAATGGATGAAGTTAAGTTGCTTAAGAAGATGAACCCCAGAGCCAAAAATGTAACAAATGGTTATATTTTTTCTTTCTACCTGCCCAGAACTCCAAAATCAACAACAAAAATATATACAGAGTAGTTTACTGTCAGTTTGGACCTCCGGGACAAACTCTGCAACAGTGGACTTGCTGTAAATAAGTAAATAACACTCAAATATACCATCGATTTTATTGTATCAGACCTGAATGACCAGAATCCCTCCCTGCAGGAAGGATGTATAATCAGCTCTCATTGGCCACTTTTTTGCCAAAAAAAGTAAATTAATAATTATGTTCACAGAGATTTTACTGTAAAGAAGAAAGAACACCTCAACACTTTCCCTCTGATATGTTCCTGCACTGTAAAATCAAACAAGTTATTTCATCTGTAAAACACAAATAGCTTTGAAACTCTAAATGGATTAAATAACTTTATTTATTCGTTAAAATCTCATCAAAGAAATGAAAAATATCTGTGAAATCTGTGTGACGGTTTGATTAATTTGGATTTGATGTTAGTCTGAAGTTCTTTGGAAAGTTGCAAATGGATTTGTATTAAAGCATTTGTTGATTTAAGATGATCTGGACTGGTTAACGAGTTGAACTAACTAAATTTTAATTATTAATTGTTTGGATAATTTTTTTTTAGATCTATTGCATTTTTCTTGCTTATTTCAAAACAAAAGTTTTTTATCTTTCAAATTTCTATATTTTTTTCTATTAAACTAAAGCTGCTCTACTTTTTTGGCCTGCTGACTCAACTTTGTCATGATACAACATGTATTTTGATCCCATTTATCTCATGTTCCAGTTACTTCAGATATTATTGTCATTTGATGAAGAAATGTGCTCGCATTTAATCCACCCGCTCACCTAACTGACCTCCACAGCCAAGATGAAATACGTTCAAATTAGAATGTAGATGATGATTTAAAAAAGTTTAATTAAATCTTAAGAACATTACAAATAAACGGGTCAAAAATAATTCATTAAAACAAAGAAGATTTTTTTTACAGTGTTGAACATTGAGTTTGATAAATTCCAATAAAACATTATTTATTTATTGTAAAAACCATCTGAACGAGTCAAAAACAATGACGTGATTTCAACTAGAATCAATGGGATTCTGATCATTGATGCACTTCCGTTGTCTTTTTTTTTATTGCTGAGATCATTAACAAGTTGTTTATAATAATCTCATATTTGATAGTTAACCCTCCAATCATCCTGAACAAGAAGCTTGAAGTTCAGTCAACATCAGTCAGCTCATTTTTTTTCTGCTTTCTTCTGGGCTTGAGGATGAATTACTGGAGACAAGCTGATGTACAGCTCTCACAACTTTGAGCTCACACACGGTTAACATCATCACTCAGCCTTCCAAATATAAATTAAACCTACAATATGAATAAATATGTGTCACATTTAACCGCCGAGCTTATTATAAACCATATCACATAACGTCTGCCACAAGAATTCATCATAATTAGGATTTTAACTGCTAACACTGTAACCCATTCTCCTCAGGGGTTTTCTCCCCTCTCACATAAAGATTTGACAGCTTTACAGGAAATCGTTGCAGGCCAGACGTTATCGTCTGAGATGACTGACGCTTGACAAGGTGAGAGGGTTTTTAAATCGGCTTGGGTCTCTGCCACTCAGATCTACAGAAAAAAAACAGCCAAAACTCAGATGCTACACATCCTCAGCCGCATATGTTTGATTTAGAAATTGACACAAATGGTGCGAATGCAGAAGTTTAACCAAATATAGAAAGTTGTTTACTCACATTTAAATATCCAGTATTACACAAAATGGTAAAGAGATATGTGTTTTATTTGTTTTGAATGGTTCCCTCAAATACATCATGCTGAGTGCAGTCCTGGTCCTTGGAGCTGAAGGCTGATGAACAGGCTTCTGCTGAACCTTCTGAGAACATGAATCAGGTGTGTTGAAGCAGAGAAGCATCTAAAACATTCTAAAAATGGCACAACAGTGTCATCTGAACATTTTTCTCTGTTCTTTAAGTTGTGTTTAAAGACACTCACCACGAAACAGCAGCAGTTTCACACAGTTTAGAAGTTTCTTTCTATAATTTTTTGTTAAAATTTAAGAGAGAAAAAATAACATTTGATGGAATTGCAGCAGTTTATCTTTATCTCTTTTCTCTGGGCACAAAAAACAACATGCATGTAGATCAGAACTGGAAGTTAAGATCCAAAACCCACAAATCTTTAGAATTCTTGGTAAAGTTCAAAGTTTTAAGCTTAACAAAAGGGTTCAAACTGAATCTTCAATCGACGATGACTAAATGCTACAAGTAAAAAGGTTAAAGGGACATAAGGCAAGATTTGTGAAAAACTACACATGCATTTCCAGTTTATTCAATGCTAATGGGTCATGAAGCATTAAAAACCCAAAATAACGAGGCCATCCGCATATATGTCTGTTGCCTTGGACACGCTGTGTGCTACATAATGCGTCCGAATTTCCCGCGCAGTTGTAGGGATGTGACGTAAATTGACGCTGCATGCGCGTTGCCGACAGCTCTTGAACAGGAAGAACATGGCCGCCGTGGACTTGGATTCAAACACTGAAGGTATACTTATGGATGTTTCTGCAGCCAGCAAACGACCTGCATCCACTCTCACCCCCCAAAAAAGTGGCACCACGAAGAAAAAAAAGACTTTATCAGCGGCATCTCGTGGGTCTAAAAAAAAATATGACCGAAGCCGGGCAGGCACCCGCATAAATAGTGGATATGCGTTCGGTTCATGGAGGGAACTTCAGCTGCATTTGGGAGTGAAAACGGATGCTGACATGGCTCATTTCCTTGTGACCAGGTGAGAAAACATTATAGGTCGTGTTTAGAGCCTGATACAGTATGAAAATGATGAGATCAAATCAAATAACAGAGTGGAGAGACCTGACGTGAAGTATGTTAGCCTCCCCGGTGCAGTGCTGTGAAGACGAACAGTCTGTAAAGTGTCTGTGCGCGCTCCCGTGCCGGCTTGGCTGGTGGCTGCAGTTAGCCACAGCGTCTGTCGCGGCAGCACTGAGTCAGATTTTGTAAAGCTGCCTTAAGTTCCTTTAAAGACTTGATTTGAGAGGTCTTAGATAAAAACCCATGAATGAAAGTAGTTTTTCAGTGAAATGTCAGAAGCTACAGCCATAAAACAAACACAACAACATTCTCAGAAATAGAGGTTTTAAACTTCAACACGTGGCATAATTTTACTGTTTTAATGGAACAACTTCATAAGGTACAAAAATGGACCTGGACTGCTGCAAGAAACATCCAAACCAACATGTAAACCATAATATTGAAAATGATGGATGAAACTTAATAATATTGATATTAACCAGCCTTGGTCAGGGTTGCAGGTGCAGATGAAATGGTACAAATTTGTACTTTATATCAATTTGAACCCTCAGAGGAACATTTCTGACCTTTTAAAGACCAATATTGTACTTTTAAGGGACCATTTTAAAACGATTTACCTATAGTACAAAACTGTTCTTGTCTCGTACCTTTATTTCTGAGAGTGAAGGTAAAGACGTATCTTTATCCTCAGAAACCATTCACAACATCCAAAATCAGAAGAAATTTGAAACAGGAAAAGGTGGGCAGAGGGATTGACAGTTTAACAAATTAGATTAAATCACCCGAAGCAAATTGTATCATAGACTGATATGTCAATACTGACAAGGATTAATCTGGATGACAGCGGTAACATCCTGATAAAGATTAGTTGGATGAGTCTGTGTTAAGAAAAATCTTGTTGTGTGTGTGTGACATCATCCAACGCCAATCATTTCTTTCATGTGAATCCACTGGGACTATTAAACTCACAAGGTGAGCGTACAATAAGAAAAAAATCTGACCGGTCTGAAAATTGAGTATTTTGTCTTAAGCGGTGGAAGCAGGTGTGCACTTCCTGGTCCGGTGGGAATTTCCGGGATCCGTTTGAATAACAAAAGATGGACAGAAATAAATGCTCACATGGGAAAATCTGAATCTCAAGGCTGCATAAATCAGCTTCAGAGATTTTGGATGTTTCTTGCAGCTGTCAGAGCTCCATGTCTGCAGTATGTTGATGAGAGCATGGCCGTGTGTTTTATTAATATCAGCCTGCTGATTCAAGGTCCCTAATTAATGGAGCTACTTAAATCAGGTGCAGAGGAAAAAACAAGGCTTGAGACAGACATGTAGATTATTCTCTGATGATGTTCCCATATAGATCCTCGCTGCTCATTTCCTCTCCGATCTCTGAGGTTTAAAGACACAAGGACACAAATATAACCCAAACTAAAGGATTGAATACTATATATTGAATGGAATTACAATATTTGGTCCCTCATGTTAACAATAAACATCAAGCATGTGAAATAAATAATAAAATGGTCCTTTTTGTAGTTTATTACTCCAGTGATTAAACGTGAGGATTTAAAAAAAATCTGTTTTTGAACATGAGTTGACAGTTTAAATGGATAATCAAGCAAAGAGGGTCACAGCGGAATGAAAATACATCATTTTTTTCACTTCTATTCAGGCCGAAACAAGAAACCTGAAAACATTCTGAGAATTCATGCGTAGATTTGCTGGAGTAGAAGAAATATTTGAGTACATTTTGTCAGAATTCTCACTAATCCCGAGCACTGCAGCTGTATAATTTGTGTTCGTCACTCTCAAGGATGAATTTGAATCTGGGTAGTCGGGTTGATGCCAATAAAAAAAATTAAAAATAAAATAAAAAAACAGATCTGCACTCGAGTCAGAGAGTTTATCCCACATGTTGGAGCTGCAATCCATTTAGTAATCTACATAACAATAGAAACGATTTGCATAAAGCACCTTGCTCACACACTCAAGTAAAGAAAAAGCTCACAGATACTTCGTTAGTCAAGAAAATAGTCCATCTTGTTGGAGATATTATCTCACTCAAACACTTCTTCCCTGTAAAATTCATGTTCTGCAGAATATCACTTTGAAAAAATGCTGTAAAGTTGTTATTGTGCTGTTTGGATGCAAATTTCATGTCATACTGTACAACTGCCAAGAATTTGGATCTGACTTTTCTACACACACATGCTGCTTATCTTTGGCCTCATTATGCTGCTGTTTTCCACAGATTACTCTGGGAAATGAACACTTGACCTGATCTCCAGTTAAATGAGCATTCATCTGGTTTTTTTTCACACTTGTTTCGTATTTATGCTGTGAATTCTGCTCCACCTTCAGATTTATGTCACCAGTGTTATAATTATACTGGATAGTTACCTGTAGTGATCATTAAGTGAGTATATTATCCACTTGAAATTGATTATTATTCCTGATTTCATTATTATACTCTCTACGCAAGTGACTTCAGAGGAAAATGACGTGTCCAGAGGTGTGGCCTGGGCCACCCTTCCAATTAGACCCCAAGCTGAGACGATCAAATTCAACCAATACATTTTCAATAATCCAAGTTAATTATTAATGTAAATACATGATTGGTATTGCGCTTTGACAGATTTTGATTTAATTTGGATTCATGGTAGCTACGTTCAGACTGCAGGCTAAAGTGACCCAAATCCGATTTTTTTTGCCCCTATGTGACCTGTATCTGTTTTCTTTATTACAGTCTAAACGACACTGATCCAATTTTTTCAAATGCGACCCAGGCCACTTCAGCATGTGGTCCTAAATCAGATATGCATCTGATCTTTTGGCAAGCGGCTTCAGTCTGAACCACCAGGTCGCATTCCATCTGACCTGTACGCCATCAATACGTGACATATGCGACCATTCTGCGTCGAGGACGCAGGATCAAAAAGTAAACAACAGTAACGGCAGACGACACGGAGAACAGTCAATGGGAAGAAACTGAAGCGTCTGAGTTAATTCATATTTGGGGAGACAGCTCTGTTCAGACCAAACTCGAGGGGTGTTATCGGAACTGTGCAGTTTTAGAAAACATTTCCCAAGAAATGGCAGAGTGCGGGTTTAAACGAACCGGACTCCAATGCCAAAGAAAAAAAAAAATCTCCGAGCTAAATGCAAGGAGGCACTTTTCCTTCTAATGCCCATGCGTGACACATTAAAGACGCATTCCATTCAGACAGTATGACACATTCAGGTTGCATTTCACTGGCAATATGAACAACTCCAAAAAATTATCGGATTTCACAAAAAAATCGGAATTGAGCATTAAGACCTGCAGTGTGAACATAGCCTGAAATTTTGTAAAAACTTGACTTTTTATAAGGTTGTGAGCTTATGAGCCCTTTACATGTGTCACCCTTTTATGAAATCTGTGCTCTTACTTGCCCCCCCAACAGGGCCGGCCCTGAGCTGCATGGTGCCCTAGGCGAAAAAGGATTTTGGCGCCCCCTACTGCCCAGAACAGAAACAGCGTAACTCAATAACTGGATTACATTGCAAAAAATATTTATTTATACTAAAATGAACAGTAGAGATGATAGATATTTAATTATTAATTATTCTGCTCTTTACATGAGCTGAAGGGTGTGTCCAGCAGTTTGTTAAAAAAAAAAAGGAGAATTTGGGGCCTATGCCCAGAACCGGCCCTGCCCCCCAACAAAGATTTTTTATACATACAGCTGAATGTCTTGTTTTAATTCTGATTTAAATGGGATCAATAACCAAGATAAGAACTTTAGTTGATAATCCATGATGATTTATCAATGCAAAACAATGAACAGTTAGACAGTCGATTGAGTTTTTTTCTTTTTTATTGTTTTTCCACATATCAAAAACAGCTGATTCTCAGTATAAATTATAAATAAATATGAAATTGTTACAGTTCAGGGTTTTTGTAGCTTTATTTTTTTTCTGGTTGAATTTCTGTTGGTTTTTGTTCTTAAAGTTTTGTTTTTCCTTGATCATTGTTTTGTCTTCAGCTCCTTGATTTGCTTCACACACACTCCTGTTCATCATCTGTAATCACCCAGCTGCATCTATTTGGCAATCAAGCCTCCCAGTTGATATAGTGTTCTCAGTTTCCTGATGTTCGGGTTCAGTGGTCTGCTCAGTTTGCATTAGTTTAACAGTTTCTTGGCAACAAAGGCTAACGTTGTACCTGTTGCTACTCTCCTGCACATATGGGTCCACTCACATGCTGCAGATTTTATTTAAAAAAAGGTTGACTCATCAGTTGCAAACCTCTTAGATTGTTAAACCCAACCTTCACATTTTTACCTCAAATGGCTTGATATCTAATGTTTACAACCATGAGGATGTGTTGTCACCAGGTTTGTTAGTTTGTCTGTTAGTAAGATAACTCAAAAAGTTTAGAACAGTTTGCATTGGTCCAAGAAAGAAGTGAGTAGATCTTAGAGATGATCCAGATCTTTATCTGGGTTCAGGAATTTATTTAAGGATTCTTCAACATTTTGAGTTAAAGCTGTTTAACATATCTGTATGTAACTCTACAATAAATGGTCTAGGTGCTTAGTAAAACAATATGATACCAAGGACTGATCTGAATCATTCCAAAGTTCCAGGTACTCGATCTAGAAAAGAGAAAAAATGGGGAACCTTCATTATTTATCACTGCAAAAGAAGAAATGATGGTTAAAACCTGCAACAAATGCCAAAGGATAATCGAGACACTGTGGAATCAGACGTGTGTTAATGGATTTGATGTTCTTCTGTAGCTCCAGAAGAAAGTCTGAAAAGTGATTTTCATAAATAACTACTAAATCAATATTCACATCAATTGTTATGAAATTTTTTGGTGCTTGGCGGAGGTTTGCAGCGCTCTATAAGTGCTTTTCAAGTTCTTTAAAATAAAGTCCAAGGCTGTTTGCTAAAAACTGTGCACATTTATACTGTATTAGTGGTTCATTGCCTCCAAGCACCGCCCAGATTCTGTTTTTTATGTTTTGATGAGGATGCAGTTGTTCATTCAGGACGAAGAAAGTTGGAATGTTTCACAAAATACTAAATTTCAACTTCAAAGTCATTCAGTTTCAGATCTCGTAGATCAGGTATCTCCAACCCTGGTCCTCGAGAGCTACTGTCCAGCAGGTTTTAGATGTATCCCTGCTCCAACACAGCTGAATCAATTAACTGAATTACCTCTTCAGCAAGCCATCAAGTTTAGCAAAGGCTTGCTAATGAGTCATTCATTTGATTCAGCTGTGTTGGAGCAGAGATGCATCTAAAACCTGCTGGACAGTAGCTCTCGAGGACCAGGGTTGGAGATGCCTGTCGTAGATGGTGATGGATGTCAATCCATTCAAAATATGCTTTTGTGTGGTTTGGGTGAAATATCTTTTTTTTTTTCTTAATTTTAAAGAGAAATTAATAGATAAAATTTCTAAAAAAAACTATTTAAAATTGGTATCACCAAAAGTGTATTAAACATATTTCACAAAAACTGTTACCAAACTAGTGAAGGTTTTCATCAGAAGAAGCAGAGCGGAGACGCTCTTCTTATGACGGGACTTTAAAAGGGTTTGATTTACCAGCTGCTGGTGCTTCATTGGTCTGATTTGGTTGAAGCTGCCTCGTTACAGATGGTGAGTGACAGATGGTTCATCCAATCATTTAAAGTACTTGCCCTTTTCACGTACACTTTGCATGATGGACCACTTCACTCGTAGCCCTTTCTAATAAATCCTCCGACATGTCAGGTTATGATTATCCTACAGTTAATCCTTTTTACAGACTCAGTTACTGATACAGGTAAAACAACAGTCAATACTTTTAGCAGATATTTTAATTAAAACTTTGCAAAAATGTTTATGGAACTAAATAACAGTTTTAAAACAATAAATAAATAAAAAGTATTATAATGTAGCTGTTTTAAAAATACTTTTTCAAGTGTTCAAATTTCATGTTATGGACACCTAAAGCCCAGGAGCTGAAAACCTTATTAATATGAATGATGGATGTGTCAGAAGCATGAAGAGTGGTAGAGGGGTGGCGCACGTTTGACCCAGTGTTGCTTTGAATCAAAGCTGGGAGGTGTTGTTCATTAACAGCGAGTCTCTGATGGCTGCAGATGAAACCGACTCAGTGTTTCTAGTTCTACCTCTCAAATATGATGAGTGTGTATGTGAAGATTTTTTTTTTTTTTTTTTTCAATATAAAAGCCTGTCTGTTTGCAGCAAAGGTTCAAAGATATTGATCCAGTTAAGAGCTTCAAACAGAAACTGCTGTATTAAAGGAGCTTAATCCAAATGCAGATGGCGAAGGCTGTGAGTTGTTCAGCAAATTAATATGAAAAATTAAGAGCTGATTATTGCAGGGACACTTTTAAACACTGGACTGCAGTAATTTTAAATGCAATTTTAAGAAAATAGTTCTTTTAAATCTATTATCCCAAATTTTATTTTGTAGCAAACTATTTTACAATAAATTATTAATTAAATTGACATTCAAATTTTAGTTTTCATAATTGTGTTTTTCAATTTAGAGAATTGAAAAATCTGTAAACGAGCACATCATTTAGCTTTTGATCTATAGGAACAGGCCTTGTTAAAAAAAACAAACAATACAACTAATCTATTTTACTTTTACAAAACAAAGAAACTATTTGTACACTCACATGCGACAGTATTTACAATTCTTTTTCTGTTGAGTGAAACAGGAAATAAGGTGATGGTATTTTAGAGCCACAAAGTCCACATAAGGATTAGATCAGGATGAATAGATGGGTTGAAATCCCACATGTTAACATGCCGTAATGACGGTAACCATAGTAACAAAGAATTAAGTCACATTAAACTAGACCACAGGTCTTTATAAAAACCAAAGCAAACTCAAATAGATTGTGATACAAAGTAAATAGACCCTTTTCTTACTAATTATTGATCAGCACGCATAGTTTTACAAAACATGGACCATATCGTCATGATGGATTTGATGGTCAAATGTAAAGAATAAAATATAAAGACCATCAACAGGCTGAATTTGTGAGAAATAAAGATCAGTTTGTGTAAATGTAAAGACTCTGCATATGAACAGCGTTTTAGCAATTTACCAATTCATTGTGGAAATCAATGTAATGGAACCCTGCCAAGGTAAATCTCACTGATGCAAAGAAACAATGTTTCTGGGGTTGAGCTTATTTCAGATGAAACAACTGCATCATGGGAAAAAAGAGTCAATTTTTCTTTAGAGAAGGTCTTGTTCATTACAGCGAGACCCCACCAAACAACTTCCTGTATTTAAGATAGTTTAGATAACAAAATGTTTATGAATTTTCTGCTGGATGGTGGAACAGCTCTCAGTATAAATACATTTCAAATGAATTCAGCTTAATTTATTTATTTTTAATCAGAACTGTTGAAAACTGTGATTCTACGTTGCCACTGTGTCAAATAAATATGTTTTTATATTGTGTAATTTACTAATTTCAATAAAATTTGAAAGGTGTTCGGGTTTTATTTTGCATATTTCTGATGAGATACTACTGAAATAACACCATGTGGAGTATCGTAGTGAAATGAAATCCCAGTGATGAGGATTGAGAACCTGTGCAACAGTTTATGGCATCCTGTGTGCACTCTGTGTGTGTGTGTGTGTGTTGCTGAATCAGAGATGAGGAGGTGATTACAGTCATGACACTGGGGCTTGGATTACGGAGGATTACATGCACACAGACTCTGACACACATATATGCTCAGATTTCATGATGACACAAGAGTTTAAATGCAGGGCTAATACTGCCATACAAAAGGGTCAAAAAGGGGAAGAACAGAAGACAGAAATAAGGGATGGATCTGTAGTGATGGATTACGATTCATGTCAAAAATATACAAACCGTAAAGCAGCTTGTGTGTGTGACTGGTGCTCTCTTTGCTTTTATCTACACCTGCCTCCCTTCTAGGTAGTAGACTACCAACATGGTTACTAACAGGGGACATCCTCCTCCTCCTCCTTGGCTTTCTGTTGTCCTCCTGCTCCTCATCTCCTCCCCACTGCCAATGCAGGCACGGCCGCTCCTCATTCACTCGTCCATTAACGTGGCAGTGGTGTTCAGCGGCTCCGGCTACCAGAATGAGGTCAGAGGTCGTCTCAGCGGGGAGAACTTTGTCGACCTGCCCGTGGTGGTCAGTCCAGTGACCGTGCTGGTCAACGACACCAACCCCCGTGACTTACTGACTCACCTCTGTGATACCATGGCAACAGAGAAGCTGCATGGGGTGGTGTTTGAGGATGATGTGGGCTCGGGTGCAGGAGATCAGGTAAACGTTAGTCGTTTTTTTGTTTTTTTAGATAAAGTACATTCCCTAGCGACACCGGTGTTCAGTCACCCATATCCATGTATTAAAGCTGCACTCAAAAACATTTTTATGTAAACAAAAAGCACATTTCCTGTCAGCTTAGACCCCAATAAGCAACTAATGTGGATGCCAAGCATGAACTGTTTTTTTCTGTCGGCTTGGCTTCAAACTGAAGCAACAAAAAGTGACATTAAGTCATAAAAGTAACATTTAAAAAGTGCTTCTAATCTGTTTCTGTGAAAAACGACTCAAACTGTGTCTTTTCCCTCTAAAAACCCATGGAAATTTAACAAAATGTTACCGAGAAGCATCTAACAATTCAAAGATGTTCAATTTGTTATTTAGTGGAACCGCCATTACCCCTCAAAATCTCTAATTGTTACACCTTGACTAACTTTTTGACATTAAGAAACTCACAGCTCATTTTATCCTTTTTTGCCAAACAACCAGCAGCCATGGCGCCTCTAAATAGCCTTTAAATTTTAAACGAACTGAAGCCCCCAAAGCAGGAGAGGGCCATAAGAATATAGGACTATCAGGAAGCCATTTCCTCTGTTCATAATGTAATTACAAAATACCATCTATCGAGGTCAAGTTGAGGTCTGGACCAAGAACATTTTCTGAGAGAAGTGCTTGTAAGATTGGAAATCAAAGCCCCCATTTCACTGTAAAAGGCCATCAGAAGGATTTTGTTGACTCTGAAGTGGGAAACTGCTCTGATGTTCAGCCACAACTAGAAAAATATGAATTTGATTGAGTCTGTGGCAGAGAACCTTTCCTGCATGCACTCTGTAAATTTAGCATTAGAAAGCTGCAAAAAATAGTCAAAGTCTGCAGTTCTCTGAACTAAATAGTGATCTGATCATCTTTTGCATAGAAAAAAATAAAAACAAAAGAGTACGTCGATCCAAGATTCCTAAATCTAAGAATCAAGAGGCAAAAAGTAAAAAGACGGAGCTGAAACACAGTGAAGAAGTGACAGCACAGGATGGTCCATTTTAATTTGGACAATGAGTTACATACAAGCCCGTATCTCACTGGGCTGCAGCTGTTGGTGATGAATCACAAATGGCATTTGAGAAGATTTCCAAAACATCTTGACAAGGGTTTGTAATTTTCTTGAGCGAGTCGCAGGACCTCGCTGTTGTCTTGCATGTTTTGAAAGATTCACAAGAGAAAATTTCTTTCAAAACAGTTGAAGTTGTCATCTGTAATTTGTCTGGAACCTTCTCAGTGTTGCTCCTTTAAGTCAAGAAACAAAGTTGTGGATGATTTAGAAACAAACAAACAAAAACAAAAAGATAGTTGCAATCAGATTAAAACCAAATCAGAATACTTTATGACTAAATTGCAACATTTGCACATGTGTTTTTTAAATATCACAGTTTATTCACGTTTTGACCTCTTAATATTTATCTCTATTTTCCTTCTTCAACTAGTTGCCAAAAGTTGCAGCCTGGTGAAATACTATCTTGAAGTACTTGAAACTACTAAAAAGTAACTAAACAATTCTAAAAACAAGAGAAATCCAGTTTCCTAGTCAGTTCAACCAGGTGAGAGAAATTACATGTCTGCCCTGGAGCTGGAGCTCTTCAGTGTTTTGATACTAAAACCATTATTTTGCATCCTTTAATCCTGCAAGTGTTGACATTTCCAGCTCATTAAACAGCTGCATGAAGACTCTGTGTTTAAATGTTTCAAATGTCACTATATAAATGTATTTTCACTTCAGGAATCCTTCAGAGTTGTGAATTTCTGTTTCTCTAAACGCTTTCAGGTGGCAGAAGTGGCACAGATCTTGGACTTCCTCTCCACTCAGACAGCTCTTCCGATTGTGGGCATCAGCGGAGGCTCTGCGGTTGTTATTCCATATAAGGTACCGTCAATTAAACCAGACGCTCGTTTCAAGCACTTCAATATCTTCAAGTTGAAATTCCGACTTTAAATTGACATGCTGACGAATGCACGTCACTGCTGACGTAACGACAACTAAACGTGTAGAAAGTATCCATATATGTACTTTAGGTGTAAGATAAATGGCAGCTCGTAACGTAAACCCTGTCAGGAGCAACAGTCACTTTTCACAGACTCGTGTCTTACTCAGAACTCTTTTGCATCAACGTCGTTCGGCTTAGAACAACTTAAGTAGGTCAGAGCAGTGAAACCTACTTTGGCAAGAAACTCGCTGCATGCAAATATTTGGATACGAGCAACACAGATGGGTGAATTATCAGCAATGACTTCAGCCTTCGACCCTCATTAGCTCGTTTAATCCCTGGCTGGGAAAAGTCAGAGGGAAACTTCTCCAACAGACAAGTTTTTACAAGCGATCTGCACTTCAATCAATCATCCTGGTTTACTAAAGGAACAGCAGGTTTTTTTTTCTGTTCAGATTTAACATGTATCTCCTTGATGAATGGAGACGCAGAGCAGTGAGCTGTGTAGTTATATTGTAAAGAAGAGATTGATGACACCCGATGGATTCTTAATCTTCACTTCTTCTCTACTTTTGAGTTGAAAAATGGTTTCATCCCTCCTTCCTCTCACACTTTCTGCTCATCTGCCCTTCTTTCCTTTAGTAGCTGAACTGCCACATTGAGCACCTTGTATTTATAGAACTGACTCTCACATGCAGAAACACATGCAAATAGGCCTTGTCACATATGAGAGCGCACACAGAAGCAAAGATGCTTTTCTTTCTGCAAAATCCACCGAAGGAATCCAGACTGAATTTTGTGGTTTCATCCTCCAGGCAGCGGTTTGTAAAACCATGTCGTATTTATCAGTTTCCTGTTAATCAAAAGGTATCCACAGGATGTCACGTCATATGTGGGTATTAAACGGGGGGAGTTGTAGCTGCAGGAAGGTGATTGATTTACTGTATTCTGATGGCAAAGTGGGAATGGTTGAGTGAGTCAGTAAAAGGCAGAGAGAGGAGAAAGATGCTCGGATGAGACTCGTCTGACAGCTGCCTTCAGGCAGAGTTTTACTGTCTCGCAGATAAGTCTCTCCTCTCTCTTTTGTGAGTGAAACAGTTCTTCTAGTTCCTTTACTTTCATCCTCTTTACTCCTTCTTCTCTGTCCACTGCATGATTTGTCCCATTTCTGATTGTATTGATTACCACTGTCCTCTGTCAGATGTTAGAAATATGGCTCTGCTGTTCTCACAGTACAGATACAGTACTGTCATTAACACTTTATCACTTCTACGTCTTGATAGATTTAAGTTCAGTTTGTTCTTTGTGTAGTTGCAAAATTTCTTCAGGCTACAACTAAAGGTGAATCAGAGGCTGTTGCTCTTGCAGGATGCTAATAAATTGGTAATTTGATCCTCAATGAAAGCAGGAGTTTCTATATTAGACCCAAAATTCAAACCAATTTGCCATTTTTAATATATAAGTGTTTAATGGTGCCTTTTCTTCTCTTGCTCTAACACCGCGCTCACATTTAAGGTAGCGTCTCACTGGGTTTTGATTATTGGAGACAAATACAGTGGGGCAAAAAAGTATTTAGTCAGCCACCAATTGTGTAAGTTCTCCCACTTAAAAAGATCAGAGAGGCCTGTAATTTTCATCATAGGTATACCTCAACTATGAGAGACAAAATGAGGAAAAAAAATCCAGAAAATCACATTGTCTGATTTTTAAAGAATTTATTTGCAAATTATGGTGGAAAATAAGTATTTGGCCACCTACAAACAAGTAAGATTTCTGGCTTTCACAGACCTGTAACTTCTTTAAGAGGCTCCTCGGTCCTCCACTCGTTACCTGTATTAATGGCACCTGTGTGAACTCGTTATCAGTATAAAAGACACCTGTCCACAACCTCAAACAGTCACGCTCCAAACTCCACTATGGCCAAGACCAAAGAGCTGTCAAAGGACACCAGAAACAAAATTGTAGACCTTCACCAGGCTGGGAAGACTGAATCTGCAATAGGTAAGCAGCTTGGTGTGAAGAAATCAACTGTGGGAGCAATTATTAGAAAATGGAAGACATACAAGACCACTGATAATCTCCCTCGATCTGGGGCTCCACGCAAGATCTCACCCCGTGGGGTCAAAATGATCACAAGAACGGTGAGCAAAAATCCCAGAACCACACGGAGGGACCTAGTGAATGACCTGCAGAGAGCTGGGACCAAAGTAACAAAGGCTACCATCAGTAACACACTACGCCGCCAGGGACTCAAATCCTGCAGTGCCAGACGTGTCCCCCTGCTGAAGCCAGGACACGTCCAGGCCCGTCTGCGGTTTGCTAGAGAGCATTTGGATGATCCAGAAGAG
This sequence comes from Pachypanchax playfairii, assembly GCA_006937955.1. NCBI lineage: Eukaryota > Metazoa > Chordata > Actinopteri > Cyprinodontiformes > Aplocheilidae > Pachypanchax > Pachypanchax playfairii. The sequence continues at coordinate 5,115,853 of SSNP01000016.1, read as the reverse complement.
GATTGGGAGAACATCATATGGTCAGATGAAACCAAAATAGAACTTTTTGGTAGAAACTCAACTTGTCGTGTTTGGAGGGGAAAGAATGCTGAGTTGGATCCAAAGAACACCATACCTACTGTAAAGCATGGGGGTGGAAACATCATGCTTTGGGGCTGTTTTTCTGCAAGGGGACCAGGACGACTGATCCGTGTAAAGGAAAGAATGAATGGGGCCATGTATCGTAAGATTTTGAGTGAAAACCTCCTTCCATCAGCAAGGGCATTGAAAATGAGACGTGGCTGGGTCTTTCAGCATGACAATGATCCCAAACACACCGCCCGGGCAACGAAGGAGTGGCTTCGTAAGAAGCATTTCAAGGTCCTGGAGTGGCCTAGCCAGTCTCCAGATCTCAACCCCATAGAAAATCTCTGGAGGGAGTTGAAAGTCCGTGTTGCCCAGCGTCAGCCCCAAAACATCACTGCTCTAGAGGAGATCTGCATGGAGGAATGGGCCAAAATACCAGCAACAGTGTGTGAAAACCTTGTGAAGACTTACAGAAAACGTTTGACCTCTGTCATTGCCAACAAAGGCTATATAACAAAGTATTGAGATTAACTTTTGTTATTGACCAAATACTTATTTTCCACCATAATTTGCAAATAAATTCTTTAAAAATCAGACAATGTGATTTTCTGGATTTTTTTTCCTCATTTTGTCTCTCATAGTTGAGGTATACCTATGATGAAAATTACAGGCCTCTCTGATCTTTTTAAGTGGGAGAACTTACACAATTGGTGGCTGACTAAATACTTTTTTGCCCCACTGTAAGTNCAGCATTCACAAGTGAGTTTCCAAATGGTTTTGAAATGTTCGCGGGGGTTCTCAGTCTCCTCATACGAGTCACAAGGAATTTCTCGTGTGTTGCTGGAATTCTGAGCAGGTTCAGAAACTGTGTGAGGCGAGTTTTCTCTGAAAAATTTCAGAGTCACTGATGTGCAACATGATTTAGTTTCTGTCAGTCAGAAAGTGTGAGAGATGTGAGAGAACTTTGGGGGAAGTTGGTGAATTGAGACAAAATAAATAAAAAAAGTGAATTGTGAGCAAATGCATTTAAAACACCTGAGAAACAGTTGAAACAAGAATAATCCCCCAACATTTATGGGAATGCTGCAGAGTCTCATCTATAATTTGTCTTAAAATGAAACTAAGCTGTAACTGAATGTAAACCCGGTGAAACACTAGCTTCACTTGAAATGTGCGTTTACTACGTTTTTCCTGCAGCAGCTCCAGAAATATTCCAGCCATGTTTGCCAGTGATTGACAGTCTATACTTTTTAATTTGTTGAGTCAATCATGGCTTGTTTGGTTATTTATTAACTCTGCCTTGCAGCAGCAACAGAAAAACAAACATTAAGATTATCTGTCGGCCTGAATGACCATTTTTCTGAAGATCTCAGAGTGTTTGGTGACAGCAAAGAAAAACACATTCTCGTCTGTGATCTTCACGTTGAAGGCCTCACTCAGCTCTCCACACGCTCACCTTCTGTTTCTTTCAACTCTTTTGTTGTCTGCATGGAGAAGAAAGCTTGTCAGAGGTGTCTAGCACAATGGGACAGGTGGATTGGCTGAAGAAAGATGCATGCACAAGCGCACGATTCTCTTAAGGGATAAAAGAGCTCAATACTACTTAATTATCAATAGACTGATGATGATGAATATCTTTGATGGTGGTTTAAAAGAGGCGGCAGCCGCCTGGGCTGCCTATTTATGGTTCTTGTCTCAGTGATCTCCTTTTAAGGCAAACAACAAGAAAGGGGAGAAGGAGACAAAGATGAAAAGATTGAAGGGAGGAGAGGAAGTGTGTCTTTTGTTACGAAGCACATACATCAAGCAAGAGCAAAGAGGAGGAAATGAGAAAGCGTAAGGAACAGCGCAGAAAAGGCATAAAGACTCCTCAATAGGGCCTGCGAGCAAAAATGGAAAAAGAAATACTGCAGCGTGCCTCTCTGAGGAGTGGAAATTATAGGCTGGAGGTTGTTTCCTCTGTTCTTTGCACTGTGCCGGGTGATCTTCTGAGGGTGCTGCAGCCAGATGTCTATTCATGGGAGCAGGGAGGAGAAGCAGAGGAGGAGGTGAAGATGAGATGAAACAAAAAACTTTAACACCAATGACAATTTATGTAATCTGCCAAAATATTTTACAGACTAACAAATAAACTCTTTATTAGGTAGAAATAAGAAGAAAAGACAGAAAAACATGTTTAAAAACTAATTTGATGTTTATTTCGGTAGCTTTTCCAATATTAACTGTTATTTAGCATATAATAATAATAAATGTTAGTTGTAAGTATTTATTCATCCATCCATCCACACTGACATGGATTATTAGAAACAGATGTTATCTTTAGAAGAAAATTCTGAATTATTTTTATATTTGTTTTCTGTCCTCCCACTCATAAACATTGTGTGTGATGCTACCAACAGGAAATGGATCAGAAATGGGCTTTAAGCAGCAATTACAGAATGACCAATAGTCTCACTCATTCAGACCAGAACGTTCTGTTTTTGAGCTTGGATCTAGGAACACTGCTGCAATTCATTTATGAACCTTGAAGTTTTTGGTTGGTGTTTAAAAGTGCAAATATTTAACATTTGTTACCAATAAGACTCTTAAAAACAAGGGATGAAATTTCAAGCTGGATCCTAAAAATGGACCGGAAGCCAGTTCAGAGATATCAGAACCAACTAAAGCCAACACTATTCATTATCAGTAATAATAAAAATAAGCTTTAAATGTTTCTCTTTACTGCTTCTTCTATAAATCTTTCATAAGATGTTTTTTATTAACTGAAAAACTGCTAAAATCTGTTTTTCATTTCTGCAAAACCAACAAATAAATCAGTTAAAATATTTTCTCATGCAGAACTTAACGATAATTTTTTGCAGACAAAATCTTTATTCTAATTAAATACTGATCGATAATAAAATCTCTAATGAACTAAAATGAGTATTAGAGCATATAGAATTATCGTCTGTTTCAGCAGTTATAGTCTGGGAGCTTTCTGCAGTCCGAGGTCACGTTGAACCTCTGATACTCAACTAATAAGATGGAATGAAGCAGATGAATTTTACTAGATCACGGTGTTCGTTTCTTTTTTGGGGAGTAGTTTGTTTTGTTACTGTGGCCAAACTGACCCTTATTCTCAGTTTGTCCTTCTGTACCGATACTGTCTCTCCTCTTCACCCTCATCACTTCTGGCTCTATTTCAGCCACATAATCCAGAAGCCAGAAACAGGTCACGAGAAGCCCAGATCTGCTGCACAGTTTTCCCTTTGGAAACTGGAAACTACGCTAATAGCCAAGCTACCTCTGAGCATAGCAGCAGCAGCCTAATTTTAATGAGGTGGTTAGTCAAACTGGTAGTGTTGGGGAATTGAATCTAATGTCAGAATTAAATAAGTGCATGTGACAGTGTGTGACTGAAGGAGTTGGGGATTCACTTCAGTTCAATTTCATAATATTTGTAATAATCTCAAGGGGAAATTACGTGTTAACTCATTTTCTAAGTTTCTATAGAGTCAATGTTGTCATAGATGTAATAGTTGAGGTGGATCTGGGTAAGAGTTAATGGATATGTTTGACGTTTAGGAAACAGGTCAGTCATTAAAGAGGCCCTTCCATTAAAAACGTTTTTTTCTGAGGTTTCTGTTGAATATTTCAGCTCCACAGGTGTTCTTACCTTCATAGTGGGTGTGAAAACAGGTCAACAACTTATCTTTCAGTTTTTATCTCTCAAACTACCCAGGTGGTGATAAAACCCGAGTTCTCCCAAATCCGAATGGCCTGTATCTGTTTCATCATAACTACTTTGTTTGTTAGTATTCGGCAGCTCCCGCAGTTGAAACCACGCCTAGCATGCTGCTAGCTAAACGCTGTTAGCATAAGACGTTGCAAACAGGAAGAGACTATTTGTGATGTTGCCATGCACAGCAGGGCAGGAAACAGGAATTCGTGCTCTCATAGGCTAGTTTGTTAGCCAATCTGAGTCCAGCAAATCCGAATAATGAATATTAATGAGTTGCAGCACAAATCCAGCCGAATCTTGACACAAATAGATTGAAAGGTCTGTTAATAAGTGTTTCCTAACGTCTTTTTAGATATCAAACGTTTCATATTACAGATAAAACCCCATAACATCCACCTCTTTAGAGCTTGCGCACAAAAGTTTCCATACCTAAATTGCTGCCAGCTGTAGCTCTTAAGTTTTTAGGGTGACTGGGTGGCATAAAAATTATGTTTTGGATGTTTTTATTGAGAAGAAATGCTTTCCAACGATGTATAACTTGCTGGTGTTGATGTAAAATTGACGATCCCTGGTACGGTGGCAAGCATGGCGTTAATACTTCAGAAATAACCACAAAGTCATGAAATTTGTGTGAAATGGCCTCTTTAAGGACAGATGGGTGAGACAAAGCACTTCCTCTTGGGTCACATTAAAGTTGAAGAGGTGCTCAAAGAATCACAAAAACTTTCTAGATCCATTTGACCTGCAGCCTTGTTCCATCTGCCTCTTCACCTGACTGTATGATACAGACAGTGAAAAGCTGGTGGGGGGGGGGTACCAGCATTTCCTGATGATGCTGACGACAAGAGCACAGCACTAAATCCCAAGACAGAGGTTGAAGATAAGATTTGAGTTATGAGCTGCTGATTGTTCTCAAATGCAGATTTCTGCCTCTGCTAACATGCCGTAGCATCCTTCCTCCAAAAATCCTGTCTGTCTGGTCAGTCCTTCTCATAAAACCTTTGCTTGTTTTTCTTTTTTTTATTTAACATTTCACATCACATATGAAAGAATATAACGGAGGTCTGTAAGAACTGACGTGTAATTCTTGAGATTTTTCTGAGCTTTGACCTCAAATTGCTGCCCTGATTATTGATTCCAGATTGGCTGGAAATAACCTCATAGCCCTTCACTGATTGGTCCTTCAACAAAATGTCAGAATAATTATCAAATAATCAATATTTACGTCAAACTTCCAATAGTTTTTCCACAGTTCTTTTATATTTTGGTCATGTTTTTATACTTTTACCATAATTCCAGATTAAAAAGATCCTGATCGTGTCTTGAGTATTCTTAGTTTTTTTTTAAGTTAGTTGGACACAAGCCAAAAATGACAATAAATCACATTGTGGAAGAGGCATTTTGGTAAAAAATGCTAGTAAAGTTATGCACTTTTTGGGGAAAAATCTATTTTAGAAGTAGAATAATAGGAAACCCGTTTTTATTTTTTAGAATACTTTAAAATACAGTCAATTTTCCAAATGTATACAAGAACTGTCCTCCAAAAACCCTTACATACTATTATTGTCACAAAAAATGTCAGTTTTTGATTCAAGTGCAAACTAAATGCATTAGACATTTCAAAGTTTTTGCTTTGATATAAAGTAAAGTTTTCCTTTTTGTGTTTTTTTCCACTCAAAATGTGAAAGTAGAAAGGTGGAAACATTTCTAAAAGTAAGAGCATAAACAGCTTTTTGGGATAGTGATATACAGTATGAATTTATGATAAATTATTTTAGATTACAGAAAAAAAAGGAAATTCCTGAACTAAAATATTACATGCTGCTTTGTTTACCTGCAAATTTCTGTATAGTATTTTTCACTTTTTAAAAATGTAAAAAAAAAATCTTTAACGTCATGTTGATCGCAAGAACTTGACGTTTTAGACAGTCTGTCCACAAAGACTTCTAGAAGTAACTTCAAACTCTAGAACAATCTTTATTCTTTGATCCCTTCATGTAGATCAATGCAGTCAAACCAAAAAGATCCTCATGTTTGACAGCACAAAGCCCCCCCACCCAACCAATAGGAGGAAGAAGTGTGTCTGTGTGTGTGTGTGTGTGCGCAGCGACCATGTCCACCATCTTCCTGTCACATTACCATACGCTCCTGCAGTAAGACTGCTAATTACGGCTGTGTGTGACAGCCGCACTGCCAAGGTGGTGGGAACAAGACTGCAGGGAGGGGAAGATGAAAGAAAGGGAGGGTGAACTCTGTCTCTTCATGTGTTTGACTTCCTGTGAGAAGAAGACGTAGAAAAGAAGGTCACTTTGTTTTAATTCTCAGGATCCACAATCTAGTGAATGAAATTGAACATCCTCTAATATGTCTGATTTTGACTTTAATTAGGTGGTTCTAAAACTCTGACTGGTTATGAAGGTTTCATTCAACACTTTAATAGTTTGTTTAATAGCTCAGACACGACTAATTGGATTAGAATGACCATTAAAATGATGCACTTCAGCACTTCTTTGGCACATGAGCTGAAGAAGGGCATCACACTTAACTAGGATCGCTAATCCTGAGTGATTTAAAAAAAAAAAAGATTAGTAACATCTCCACATACCTGTGTGCTGCTCTTTTAATAGCTTTTTTTTTTTTTGTTCGTGGTCTGGTTGCCAGTTCATCTGTGAAGGTGAGCCTCAAACAAGCTCAGACAGAAAGAAAACTCGTAAAAATTCAACGAAGAAGAGCCTGGCTGTGATATTCTCGTGGTAGTCCTCGGGCTGCGGCGCTCTCTCGGGCTTTGCGGCGCCTCTGAACTGTGGGAAAGGGAAGGTAAACAGAAGGGAGAGATGACAGGTAGTCACCTCTGAGACGAGAACAGACTGAAAAGACCTCATCTTATGTGGTTCCTGGTGGTTTAAACAAACACTACATTGATGTACTATTGTATTTTGAGATCTTTCTGTATCTAGTAGAATAAACATTTCTTTTAATAGACACCCTGATCTAAACCTTCTTACAGCAACTGTCTGTTATCAAATCAAATTCAGAACATTATGTCAAGTTTCTGCATGCTCTTTCACATCCTTACATCATAGACTCATTCCCTGCAGCACCATTATACTGCTTACATCTCTAAACTCTATTAACCTTTGCAAAAAAGAGAAAAAAAAGCAGGGATTGTCCAGACTTTGACACATTTTGACTTGGATTCATTCTCTGCTTCAGAGTCCGTTAACTCCTCAGTTTATGATTCTTTGCCTGTTACTGCGCAAGTAAATATTTTTAGGCATTTTGAAGTTTATTACTTTATCATAAACAGAATAAACATGCAGTACAAAGATTATAAAAAATAACATTTTAATATGTTTTATGAGATGGATACATCTGATTGTCTTTCCCTCCATTCTGCATCATCTGCTGGTTTTTGCTGCAGAAAAATATCCCTGCAACATAATGCTAAAAACACATTTAATTATATGTGAGTCTGATTCCCTTTTTGTTAACTTTATTCATATGTTTGTCTATACAATAAATAAAATCTTGTACATGATTTAAAGAATGAGACTTCTAGTGAAAGAAGCAGAATTGATTTCTTATGTGCAACACCTTTGTTGTCTGTTAGCTTGCAGGTTTGACTCGTAGCTGGAGATTTTCAGGGTTAAGAAACACTGACCTTCAGTATGAGGTCATGTAGAGTTAAAAGTAGCTTCTGATTGGAGGGGAGCTCCATTAATGTTTGTAGGCTTATGAGTTTCTAGAATTTCTAAAGGTTTATTTTCATTTTAGAAAAAAAAAAAACTTTTCGGGACTCTGTGCAGCAGAATTGATTTTCTAAGATTTCCAACAACTATACATTCCAACTCAATATGTTTACTTCTTCATCGTATCCTGAGAATGCAATTAAACACATTTCAAGGACTATTGATATCTGGCAGAAACAGTTATGCACCTAAACCTCACATCCAGTCTGATTCTACATGTAGAAATGATGCAATAAACCTCCAAAAGAAAGACATTTTAATATTACACTGGAATAAAGACATGAAATGAAAAAAAAAACTGTGTATGAACTGCTGAAGAAAGAGATATCTTCACTGAATTTCAGACACATTTGTGTTGACTTGTATAATAAAAGAATAATGCAAACATCAAAATGTACTGGATTTTTGAAAAAGACAGTAACAACAGTTAAATTTGACCTAAATGTAATTGTAAAAAGTTTAAATCTGACCCAGTTTTTTAGTGTGTCTGGACATCATTTGACCTGCAAATAGCCAAATTATTTTTTCAAGTTATTTTTGTTTTGTAGTTGGTCTCGTATTATTAATCCAGAAGAAGATTGTGTCTCTCAGGATCTGACTGCTCTTTGAGATGAACATGTCTTCTCTTCTGAAGCAGCGCATCCTGATCTCTCTGTCCTTGTCACTCTTCCATGTCATCCAACATTTCTCCTCTTCCAATTTTTGCTGCCTTTTATATCTGGAAGCTTGTTAAACATGTTTAACAACCTCTTCCCTGTCAGCCCACTTTAAGCAGGTATGCAAATATATGCAAACACACAGAGACGCGTACAACATCAGACCGCCTCCCTCTGACAGAAGGAGAGCACAAGAATAAGTGTTTGCTCTTCAGATACACTTGTACCAGATTAAGGATGAAACTGAAGAATCAAAGACTTATGCAAAACGAAATGTAAATATTTATGACAGCAGTTCCTTGTATAGCACGTCACCTGTGTATTTGCAACTGAATTGATCTGGATTGGCAGCTGCTTATTGTCAATAGCTCAGGTTTTAAGAGTTTACTGCTTGTGTGTTGGTGACATTTAGACATTTATTATTTGTTTTTGTTGCAACATGGTGTGGAAATATATTTTGAAGAGATTTTTCAGGCATATTTACAGACAGTTAAAGCATTTCTTGACAACCTGGTGCTGCAGAAAAACCCTGTATTTATTTTTTTTTTTGCCAGAAATGCACATTTTACAGTCTTAAATTTAAATCCCTACAACTGCGAACATCCTCTCTGCTTAGCAGGGTGGAAGTTGTCATTCGCTTTCCCCTTCATGACAATCTGAAACATTAAATGAGACTCTGTGTTTTTATAGGCTGAGGGATCCTCCTTTTTGCAGATGGGAGCTTCTCTGGAGCAGCAGGTCATCTGTATGTTCAAGGTATGCTTTCTGTTGAATCTCATTTACAAACTGGGTTTTATTGACGAGTAATTACAGGGTCAAGCTGCGACAACTGGGACTGCGATGGCCGATTAACACCATGAAGGGACATCCCATAAGTCAGAGAGGGAATCCCTAGTTTGAAGTTCAGGCCCAGTTTGCACAAACTAATACAATCTGATGGATTGTACAGATTCTCATGGGATTAGATAACGTCATTGTCACATGTGTTTGGAAGTCATTGGGATAATCTGCGTAAAGTCTGTTATACCCTAGTTTCACCTAAATATGTAGAGCAGAATTACAACTGAGTGGATTTTTTTTATACTTGCATTTAAATCAGTGCAAGATGGTGTAAAAATGTCCAAAGTTAGTTGATGATAATCACTGCTGTCAACCTCACATATAAATACTTTAATTTGGAATATTAAACTGTAAATTAAAGATGTATTTAGATACAAGAAAAGTCATTTGTAGACAGTGATTTAGAGATTTAGAGCTCATTTGTGTATTACACAGGATACATAGTAGAAATATGCTGCTAGTCTACTACTGACTACTTTAAATTCTTTATTTTATAAGCTTATTATCTATAATATTTGGTATTTTATGTGCTGAATTCCTTCTGTTTATTTCAGATCTTGGAGGAGTATGACTGGGGCGAGTTTGCAGTCATCACAAGCTTGATGCCAGGCTATGATACCTTTTTGGATATAGTTCAGTCTTACACAGACACGTCCTACTTCCTGTGGAATCTACAAGATATTATGACTCTGGAAATGTCAGTTGGAGCCAATGATTTGAAGACCAAACGAATGCTGCAGCAGGTATCATGAAAGAGGGGTTTGTCAAAAAATTTGGTATTTCCCAACATAAATTCACCTTCTTTACAAACTTCATATCTTTTGTCTTTAGTTTTTTACCTGTTTGATTAAAAAGAACTTCAAAGCTTTTGTCGCATTCTGTCCAATCAGTTGCATTCATTTCACCAGGTTTTTTTTCAATTTGCACACGGTGATGCTTTAAACTTAACCAACCAAAAGCTGTTTGTGTTTTTGTCTTGAAATTAGAATTTTTCTTCTTAGTGAAATAGTTGAATGATCCAAAGCAGAAACTTTTATTTCCTATTTTTTTTTTACATACGTTTGTTAAAAAAGTTCTTTTTTTTCTGACTAATAAATTCATGCCACAGCAAATAGGGATGCAACAATACCCCTTTTTTCAAACCGATACTTGGATCTGAGTACTTGCCGATACCGAGTACTAATGTCGATACTTCTACCACAAAAAAGATGCAATGAACTGGAAGACATGTTTTATTCTCTTCTCTGCTTGTTACAACAAATGATGATGATCCCAGTAAAAAATAAAATATTAATAAAAATGACCACAAAACAAAAATTTCAAGTAAAAATAAACATTTTCTTTGAAATTACTGCAGAATTTCCACATTTTAAGTATTGGTTCATGGTAACTTGTATCGATACGAGTACATTAGAATGATATCAGCCCAATACCCGATACCAGTATCGGTATCATTGCATCTCTAACAGCAAAATTAGATCTGATTAACACATTATTTCATTTAAACTTTGATCTGCTGGTGTTATTGATGACCACAGGCAGTTTATAGATCTTGTCTGTTTTTGCAGTTGGACTCCCAGGTGTTGCTGGCATACTGCTCCCACGAAGAAGCACAGTACTTGTTTAATCTCGCAGCCGAGGTGGGTCTGCTGGGACCCGGGTACATCTGGATTCTCCCCAGTCTGGCCGTGGGCAACCCCAACAGCCCCCCACCTGCCACCTTCCCTGTGGGTGTGATTGGAGTGATCACGGATCAGTGGAGGAAAAGTTTGCGGCAGAGAGTGAGGGAAGGCGTTGCCATCATAGCCAAAGGGGCAGAAAGTTTCAAGAGGGCTTACGGTTTCATTCCTGAAGGACATGGCGACTGCAACAAGCCAGCTAAACAATCAGACAACAACACTTTGTTTAGGTCAGGCAAAGTTGACAAAACACTTTTAATCATAGTGATGTTTCTTTTTTCTTTCTTTGCAGGTCTGAATCATCTGTTTTACAGATCTGAACAACTTTCTCCTACTCTATAAATCTATAGATTACCATGTCGAACCTCACTTCTTAATATAGTCTTTTACAGTTTGGTTCTGCAATTTAGAATTTGTGATGTTTATTCTAGAGTGAATTTTATTGATGCAAAACTCTTGACCATAAAAAGAACAAATGTTGGGAAAGTTTCTCTTTTCAAACCTCGAACTTGGAGCTCGACTAACTTACTTTGTGTCTCATTTGCATTTGTTCTGAAATGCAAATCAGTCTGGCTTTATTAATTCACAGCCAGGTCTACCTTGATTTTATACCTTAAGCACTTAGTAGTAACATCCTGTCGATCACCTGTTGCTCATTATTCCCTGATGAGCTATTTCCTGTCAGCGACATTAATTTAAAGTCTTCCAGGGAAGCTGTGGGCTTAATTAGGAGTTGATCTTTGTGTGTATCAATGTGATTGAATATGGATTATCTCATGCGTGAAAGTTAATGTTTTTTTTAATGTTTGTTTTGATTGTGTTCTGGGATTCAGGCACATGTTGAATGTAACATGGGAAAGGAAAGATCTGTCGTTTAACAACCAGGGCTTCTTATCCAACCCCTCCATGGTCATCATTGCATTGGACCGAGAGAGACAGTGGGACAAGGTACTGAGCAACACGTGATAAATCACAGCATCACACTGTAAAAGCTGGGAGCTGTTTCACAAACAGTATTAAATCTTAAAGCTGGGCTTAAACAAGCCTTGACTGAGAGTCCTGGATTAATTAGTTTTACAAAAACCACATCAGACTGGGACAAAGTCCACTAAACAGATGTTTGACAAATGCCAAAATTATTTGCATAAATATGAGCAATAGTCTTCTTCATGTGTAAATTATAACCTTGAAGTTTTTGTTTTTGTTAGTTTTTTTTTTGTTTAGTTAGTTTTGCTGTTTGTCTTTTAACAAAATATAATTAACAGATATGAAGGAAATATTCAGGATTGGTTGGGAATGACGTACAGATTAGTTGATTTAAATTCTGGAACTAATCTGGATTATAAACTGGATGCAGGAATTTCTTAAAGGATTATTTAATTATTGCGATCTCACATTATAACAATCACCACAATTTAATTACTAAAAGTTTGTGCACCATTATGCTCTTTTATGCCACATAATTGATCAAAAGCTAAATTTAAAGTCTTAACCGGGCAATAAAAACACACACCAGGATTAACTATGCCTGGTTTAGCAGCTGTCTCCGCTCTATCCAGATGTTTTAGCCAGTGATGTCCACTCCAGTGCTGCAACAAAACAGGACGTTTTGACTGGTTAAAGATGACCTCTGCTGGGTACAGATGCTGTGAATGATTGTGTATCTGGTTTTGAAAACTGATTCGTAATATAAGATCAGGATTTACTGTATTTTTACAACCTGAATAATTAAATTTTAGCGATCGACTGCCTGCAAACAGGAGACACACGGGAGATAAACAAAACTTAACAGTAATGTGCCTGCTTTGCTTTTATTTTGTGGAGGGGCCATTTCATTCTTTATGCTTCCTTATAACCTTGCCTTCCAATCTGTGTTTCATTCCCTTTTCCACACACACATTCAGAGCCTAAGGGCGTATTGAAAAACTGCGACTAACCAGAAAGGTCTGAACGTAATCTCCCTGCTACGGTTTGAACTCATTTATTTCTGTCCTGGAAAGATCAACCCACTTTATCAATGTCACTTCCTGCCAGGATTGTATGTTCTCATGTGTGTAGGAACACAGTCATGTAACTGAACTGAAGAAGGGGTCGCGCATGTCCAGAACTCTCAAATACTTTCCATCCACGTTATATTTGATGCACCCATGAGGTTCACGAATCACAGATAACAAAATGTCTTTGATGTTTGTCATAATGACATGTTATAATGCTCCTTTTGAACTTTATTCCTTCTTTATTTTGATATGAAGGAGTGCAGATTTGGATGAAAAAGCTCATTTTAATTATTAAGATTTGCTTTCTTCTATTTATTTATGCTCTTTTCATTCATACTTTTGCATCTGTAGAGCTGAAACAACAGTCCTTATTTCATGGTGGATAAAAAATTATTTTATTTTAGACTTAAGTTGTATTTAGTTATGTTTTATTACACTCATTTTATGTAAATTTAGTTTTTAGGACATTTATTTAAATTGTTTTTCTCCCTCTGTGGTATTTGTTATTACTTGTGTTGAAATAGTTTTACTTCTGATTTTACATTGAATAATGTTTCATCCACTCGTGTTTTTGTATGAATCTCAGTGGGTGTGTGTTGGATTTGTGCTGGTTTACTCTGGCTGCATGTATTTATCTGGATGTATTAGCTTCCTGTCTCAGTGTTCAGGTCAGAGATCAGGGTTTGTTATTGTTTTACACAAGATGTTTTCATATTTCTATCTACATTTTTGAAGGGGTTAATGGTGTTTTTTGGGGCTTTCAATCTTGTTTCACTCTCTTTTCCTCCATGTGTATCATTTTCTTTTACTATTCTTCAGGACCACATGTCATATTGTAAAAGTGGCTCCTAACATGAGGGTCAGAACACAACTGCTGGTCCTAGGACATCAATAAAAGTCTCAAGATTATATAAATAAAGACATAAAAATAAAATAGAATATTAATATTATTGTTAGAATATTTCTATAAAAAATATTGCACAAAATCAAACAGTTTATTAATAGATAAATACTTTTATTATACAATAAATGAGAAATAAAGAACAAGTAATTTAGTTCTGTATACATGGAAGATGATGTTAGATGTAAGCAACCAAAAATGTGCCATGTTGTTGGTTTTTTGGTTGTCATTGGTGATATCCTTTGATTTTTTTAGAGTTTTGAATTGAAGTTTGTGATTTATTTAGTGTGTTTTCAGTTAACTTTGTTTTCCCTTGTAGTGCCATGATTCATTGTCTTCCTGAGTCACTGAACGCATCACACATGTGATTTATTCTCCAAAAAATCGAGCCGCATCTCATCCGTTAATCCCTCCCATTAGAAATAGTTATCCGTTTCCCAATTTTTTCGTTCACTACCTTCAAGGACTTTTCTAGAATGTTTGTTTCATGTTCATGTGGCTTTAATTTTACTTTAATCCATCACTAATACATTCATCATTATCCTCAATGTAAACTACATTATTTAGAAATTCGGCATTTGTGTTATAACTTCAACATTATTTATTTGATAGGAGTAATATTAACAGAGAGACTGTGTCTAATGTAAATCAGAAAATGTAACTCGACACCCAGATCATCTGTCAATGTAAACAACATGTGTGTTGGACTTATAAATTACATCATCAAAATCCTCTTTCTGTATTTTAACCCAGTTTCAACATGTTTCCTTGCCAACAGTGCAGCTCATGTCAGAATGACAAGTAGATGAGAGAGTTCATTCTAAAGAGAAAATAAGATTTAGAACAATCCCGTCGAGAATTTTACTAAAATGATCGTCTGAATCGTCACTTCTCAAATTCAGTGAGAGCAAAGAAAACAAATCAGCATCTTTTACATCACATCGTATCATGTGATCTAAGAGCCATTCATGTATGATGAAGGAATACAAACATCCGAAGAACAAGCCGAGTTGGTAGGAAAAAGAGGTCTCATTATATCTAGAGTCTCACATGCACTAAGTCAGTGAAGGCCGAGTGCTGTACGGCTCATTAGGTTGGCTGATGTGACAAACTGTCTTGAGTCTCATAAAGAAGGTTTCAATTTACTTAAAGCTGACATCCACTGAGGCTATTCATTTTATGGTATGACATTAACTGTAATTAAAGCCACAATGTTGTTCGCTTTGACAAAAAAAAAAACTCAATCCAGTTAGAAACTGATTTTATTGCAGTTCAGTGAGTTTTAGTGACACCTAAACATTTTGTTTCCATCATCAGTATCAGTTTAAACACAGAGACAAAAACCCACATCAAACAAACAGGATTTAACACCTGGGCAGTTCCTGTTTATTAATAGTGACATTCAGATTTGTTTGTTAAATTAGAAAGATTAATAAGTGAATAATCAGTCAGCAAAATTAGAAAATTAAAGACATTATATAATGGGATCCTTTATTAAAGGTGCCAGTGCATCAAAACTTAATACCTTTTTCACAGATCAGAGTTCTTCTTCTCTTTTTTTGTTGTATCTCCTCTTGCAGCTTTAGGAACTCACTTACAGAAAAATACAACAAAATAATGTTGTACTATGAGTTTTGATAGTGGTACATTATACACAAATATATAAATAATGTAAATAATTTCCAAACACATTATTGAGATTGTAGATAAAGGAAACTTGGTCCTCTTTATTGATCTATAGCTCGTCGACTCTTTAAACTACAGCAATCATGGAAAGTTAGACTTTACTTGACTAAACTGCCTTTTTGATATATATATATATATATATATATATATATATATATATATATATATATATATATATATATATATATATTTAAGTTTTTGCACAGTCTAGATCTTTATTGTTTTACTACATACATTGATTATACATCCAAAATGTCAGCCTTTTTTGTCTTCTTCCACCTAATATGTCTTATTTGCCACAGCCGTTATATCAGAGCTTATTCTTTTCTCTTACTAATGGGAAGTAAAGGTTGTTTTTTTTTNGCAAAAAAGTATTTAGTCAGCCACCAATTGTGTAAGTTCTCCCACTTAAAAAGATCAGAGAGGCCTGTAATTTTCATCATAGGTATACCTCAACTATGAGAGACAAAATGAGGAAAAAAAATCCAGAAAATCACATTGTCTGATTTTTAAAGAATTTATTTGCAAATTATGGTGGAAAATAAGTATTTGGTCAATAACAAAAGTTCATCTCAATACTTTGTTATATAGCCTTTGTTGGCAATGACAGAGGTCAAACGTTTTCTGTAAGTCTTCACAAGGTTTTCACACACTGTTGCTGGTATTTTGGCCCATTCCTCCATGCAGATCTCCTCTAGAGCAGTGATGTTTTGGGGCTGACGCTGGGCAACACGGACTTTCAACTCCCTCCAGAGATTTTCTATGGGGTTGAGATCTGGAGACTGGCTAGGCCACTCCAGGACCTTGAAATGCTTCTTACGAAGCCACTCCTTCGTTGCCCGGGCGGTGTGTTTGGGATCATTGTCATGCTGAAAGACCCAGCCACGTCTCATTTTCAATGCCCTTGCTGATGGAAGGAGGTTTTCACTCAAAATCTTACGATACATGGCCCCATTCATTCTTTCCTTTACACGGATCAGTCGTCCTGGTCCCCTTGCAGAAAAACAGCCCCAAAGCATGATGTTTCCACCCCCATGCTTTACAGTAGGTATGGTGTTCTTTGGATCCAACTCAGCATTCTTTCCCCTCCAAACACGACAAGTTGAGTTTCTACCAAAAAGTTCTATTTTGGTTTCATCTGACCATATGATGTTCTCCCAATCCTCTTCTGGATCATCCAAATGCTCTCTAGCAAACCGCAGACGGGCCTGGACGTGTCCTGGCTTCAGCAGGGGGACACGTCTGGCACTGCAGGATTTGAGTCCTTGGCAGCGTAGTGTGTTACTGATGGTAGCCTTTGTTACTTTGGTCCCAGCTCTCTGCAGGTCATTCACTAGGTCCCTCCGTGTGGTTCTGGGATTTTTGCTCACCGTTCTTGTGATCATTTTGACCCCACGGGGTGAGATCTTGCGTGGAGCCCCAGATCGAGGGAGATTATCAGTGGTCTTGTATGTCTTCCATTTTCTAATAATTGCTCCCACAGTTGATTTCTTCACACCAAGCTGCTTACCTATTGCAGATTCAGTCTTCCCAGCCTGGTGAAGGTCTACAATTTTGTTTCTGGTGTCCTTTGACAGCTCTTTGGTCTTGGCCATAGTGGAGTTTGGAGCGTGACTGTTTGAGGTTGTGGACAGGTGTCTTTTATACTGATAACGAGTTCACACAGGTGCCATTAATACAGGTAACGAGTGGAGGACCGAGGAGCCTCTTAAAGAAGTTACAGGTCTGTGAAAGCCAGAAATCTTACTTGTTTGTAGGTGACCAAATACTTATTTTCCACCATAATTTGCAAATAAATTCTTTAAAAATCAGACAATGTGATTTTCTGGATTTTTTTTCCTCATTTTGTCTCTCATAGTTGAGGTATACCTATGATGAAAATTACAGGCCTCTCTGATCTTTTTAAGTGGGAGAACTTACACAATTGGTGGCTGACTAAATACTTTTTTGCCCCACTGTATAATGGGATCCTTTATTAAAGGTGCCAGTGCATCAAAACTTAATACCTTTTTCACAGATCAGAGTTCTTCTTCTCTTTTTTTGTTGTATCTCCTCTTGCAGCTTTAGGAACTCACTTACAGAAAAATACAACAAAATAATGTTGTACTATGAGTTTTGATAGTGGTACATTATACACAAATATATAAATAATGTAAATAATTTCCAAACACATTATTGAGATTGTAGATAAAGGAAACTTGGTCCTCTTTATTGATCTATAGCTCGTCGACTCTTTAAACTACAGCAATCATGGAAAGTTACTTGACTAAACTGCCTTTTTGATATATATATATATATTTTTAAGTTTTTTCACAGTCTAGATCTTTATTGTTTTACTACATACATTGATTATACATCCAAAATGTCAGCCTTTTTTGTCTTCTTCCACCTAATATGTCTTATTCGCCACAGCTGTTATATCAGAGCTTATTCTTTTCTCTTACTAATGGGAAGTAAAGGTTGTTTTTTTTTTAATTGTCATATTTCCTACAGAAAAAAGTTGAAACACAAAAAAGCCTATCACCTGATCACCCGACTTGCCTGAGGTTTAAGGATTTCTTTTTGACAAAACCTGCATTTTTTTCTGCGGCGATTCTTTTTTGAGGGTTATTTTGATAATTGTGTTCTTACAACAGTAACATTTTTAAAAATCACTTAACTTTTAACATTAAAATCTAGACATTTCACCATAGCTACGTCTCAAATTATCAGACTTATAAAAGGAAGTTGATGTGAATGTTGGGCGGCGGCTGCTTTACAAGAAAATCTCTACATTTTTGTAGTCAACAAGATGCAGTTTGGTTGTACTTTATTATTCTTACTTTTCCAACTTTATTCTTTGAAGAATTTTAATTCTGGTCAGAGTTTGTTAATTAACTGTATCAGCTCTTCTTTTATCTTCCAACCCCCTTTTCTTTGGGTTAGTACATGCAAATGTTGTTAAATAATTAAAAAAATTTGCAGCAGCCCACAGGGAATCACGAGTGAGAAGAAAAAAGGTTGACAGGAAGGTCACTGCTCAGATTCCAACATGCATGTTCCTGATACCAATGAGCTCTTTCTCTCACACTCTTGCTGTTCAGGTGGGTACGTTCGCTCGCGGCATCCTTCAGGTTCGCTACCCCATCTGGCCGCGGTATGGCAGCTTCCTGGAGCATGTGTCTGATGACCGTCATCTGACTGTGGCCACCCTGGAGGAGCATCCCTTTGTCATGGTGGAGAACGTGGACCCAGGAACGGGCACATGTGTCCGCAACACTGTTCCCTGCAGGCGTCAGTCCAACCACTCGGACAGGTATTTACAATCTGAGAGAGTGAAGTGCCACAGATGTAGGAGGGAAAAAAAAAGGTGCTGATCTCATGTTTCTGTGCAGCGAAACCTCAAAGGGGTCAGTCTGAGCCGGAGGAAAGAGGGCAACATGAAAAGCCGATTTTTCAAAACAGATCTGAAATAAAAGCTTTGGCTGTGAACACCAGCAGCAATAAGACTGTCAAAAATGTTCCCTAAACTCAACCTGGCAATGTGCTTCACCAAAGGTCATTAATACACTAAGTTCAGTGATTGATTATTAAACAAATTAAAGCTAAATGCAGACACAAGACTTAATGACTTTTTAGAATAACAAAAAAAAAAAACAGTTTGCCGAGAAGAAATTGAGCACAACTTGTATTTTTGTAAGATTTTTCTTGTGAGCATTCAGAGCATCAGAGGTGGACAGAGAGAAGGCTGAAGCCTTGAGAGGACGGGAGCTTTAAGCTCTCAGCTCAGCAGGTTTTATAAATGGAGCTAAAACGTAGATTCAAGCTGCAATCCATAGAAACTGGCTAAAACTAGAAACGTATCTTGCAGATTTTGGGGGAATACATTTCAACAAATGGTTAGCAGAACTCAATTTCCATGACATTGACCTTTTCTATAATGTTCTGCTATGCCACTGATTTAATAATCCTAAGCTATATTCAGCAGTATGTGTATTCTGTTATGTTGCAGTGCAATTCTTGAAGAGTCTGACTTTATCTAGTTAGTAGATCAATTCCTGGGACTTTTGCAACATTTTAACCCAATGACTCCTCGTTGCTTGCTAAAGGAAAAAAAAAAAATCCCAATATAAATCTCCATTCAACTAACACAGATATAAACATTAACAATGTTACTCATTCTTGCATGCAGACATCTACACAGTCCCTGTTCATCTGCTCCACTTCAGTTCATTGCAAACCTCCACAGTTCATTAAACACTGAGTAATAGAGTCCACTGCAACACTTTAAAAACACGCCTTTGCTATCAAACATAGATCACTGCATGGCAGAAAACAAACATTTAACAGCCATTACCTCCAACCGCCTACACCTCATCAAGAGTGCACAATATCTTCATTATGTTCAAATAAACGTTAATAACAAGCAGCACGGATCCAGTGCGGTTTCGTCTGCCATTCATTTGAAAACTGAATTACTCAGACTCCTGATTGTTCCTGTTTAGGGTTGCAGGGGGCTCCAGTGGTCACTGGGTGGGAGGCGGGGTTACACCTGGACAGGTCACCAGTTCATCACAGGGCCACAATAAGACAACCATTCATTTACACACGTTCATGCCTAGGGCCAATTTAGAATTACCAAGTAACCTGTCATGCATGTTTTTGTTGTGTGGGAGGAAACTGGAGAAAATGTTTGCATACACAAGGAGAAAGATCCTGGACTGGTTTCAAACACAAGACCTGCATTTGTCTCTGCACAAAGGCTTGTGCATGCGAAGCAGTAAAGAAGTTCAAGATCCCATTGGCAGCTCACCAACCTTACAATCTAAATTATATTTGAAAAATGAATAGAAACATTGAATCTGTATGTGATTGTAGAGACGTTTAGAAAATAAAGTATTCAGCTCGACAAAGTGACTTCACTGACGAGTAACAAGGCCCAATAATAGCAAAGACACAGGTCAAACATAACATGTGCTGATAAATTACGTGGAATTTATAAGCCAAGACTACATATATCAGACAGCAATTTGATTCAGGAGGATAGAAAATAAAATTCAGACAATGAAAATGTTAAGTCAAAAACTACAGAATTAAGTGTAACAACAGGAACAACAAATTTGTTGAAACAAAACAAGATGACACCTTTTTATTTCAGATCCGTTTTCACACTGACAAATCCAACAGTTTCACAGTTTGCTGCTTTTTATTTATTTATTTATTTATTTATTTTCATTGCCTAATCAAATTATTAACAAACTGAACCTGAAATCTGCTTTTGCCAGTCATTTTTAGCACAAACATAAGGTGGATATTGTCTTTTATTTTCCAGTGATTTTGAAACAATTGGATTCTTATTGAAAACCTACTGTGTAGTTAATTAAAAGGATCATGTGCTGCAGTCAGTGTGATACCTGCGTGATACCTGCATAACACTGTGACCCCAACAATCTGGAGAAGGAGACTTGAGCCTCAGTGTGGACCAGGGAAAGTTCTCCTGTCTAAAAAATGCTTCTGGGACTTTAGTTGAAGTCTGTCAGACCACCCTGAGTGCCGAAATCATGCTGAAGGGCTTCCTTCTGTGTTTCAACACAGTGCCAAAGGGTCCAAAGCAAACGTGCATATGTAATGAAATGGCAGAAAGAATGGGTTGGCATGGACGATAAAACATGTTCCGCTGTAGACACGATCATCAGCAGCAGGATTTATTTTCTCTCTTCTAAGAGCATCATTTTAAAGTGGTGAAAATGAAGTAAATAAAGTTGCACAGACTCGGAACCACTGAACTGAGAGAGCTGGGACATAGTGTGATGATTTTTACCCAGCACATTTTTAATTTGGGAACTGACAGCAGATGACAGTGTAAGAAAAGACCTGATTTTGTTTGGTGTCTCCTCCACACCTCTTATGTTTCACTGTATAATGATTTGTGCATCATTCTGCAGTGAATCAATTGCTACTTTTCATTGCACTAATTTGATGAATCTTGAAAAAGTGTTTAAGCGAGTGTATAACCAAGACTTCTTATTGTCATTCATACAGCTTTACCAATAGGACCCCCCCCCCCCCATTTACTGGATATCTGTTATTTTATTGTCAATTTTCAATGCTTGCTGTTGACTGATAAATCTGTTTACTTGCAGCAGAAGCCTCATCCAGCATGAGGGAAAAAAATCAGCTGTGCCTTTTTGAAGAGGTCATTTCACACAAATTTCACAACTTTGGGGTTATTTCTTAAGTATTAACCTGTAATATGAAACATTTTATATCTAAAAAACATCAGGAAACACTGATTAACAGACCTTTCAATCTATCTGGGTCAAAATTTGGCGGGTTTTGTCAGCAACTCATTAATATTCTATATTCAAATTTGCTGGACTCTGATTGGCTAACAAACTAGCCTATGAGATCAAGGTATACTGTTTCCTGCCCCGCTGTGCATGGCAACATCAGACGTCGTGTCTTCCTCTTTGCTACGTCTTATGCTACAGCTTTTAGCCAGCAGCATGCTAGGTGTGGTTTCAACTGCGGGAGCTGATGAATACTAACGAACAAAGGAGTTGTGACAAAACAAATAGAGGCCGTTCGAACTTGGGAGAACTCGGGTTTTATCACCACCTGCATAGTTTGAGAGATAAAAACTGAAAGAGACGTTGTTGACCTGTTTTCACACCCACTATGAAGGTAAGAACACCTGTGGAGCTAAAATATTCAACAGAAACCTCAGAAAAAACGTTTTTAATGGAAGGGCCTCTTTAAATCTATTGACAAACTCAGTAATTCATTAAACATTTCTTGTATTTTAAAATCAGTAGCACAAGTTCTTGACAATATCTAAATGCTTTGATATTCCCTGAGCCTGAATTTAGCCTCTTGTTTAATTAGAATAAGAATTTTTCTCCTGCTTTCACTCTTCATGCTTCTAGACTGCCATTTTCTCAGTCAGAAACAGTTAATAAGAAACAGAAACAATGAGGTTTTATTGGCATATTTCCAGAAAACAAATATTTTCACCTATAAAAACTGTGATGAAGTTCAGTTAGTGGACTCTGCACGTGTCTATGGGTGTGTCGGTTATGCAGATTGCAGAGCTAACCATCTCTGGCACATTAATTATAGAAAGAGATATGCACCGGCTGTTCTTGGGTGAAATGGTACATTGATTGCCAGTAAAGAAGATTTATCTGTCCAGCACTGGGACATCTGTCAAAGCATGGGACAATGTAGCCTCTTTCTGGTTCCCTTTCACAATTTCTTTCTGGCTGGCGTATCCCATTTGGACAGTAACCAAAAAAACAGGAAGCAGGAAAAAGGACTCCTGCTATATAAATCACATAATCTTGCAGTTGGGGTGGGGGTGTCTGAGAAGCATCACTGTAGAACAGATGTTTAGCATGATTAAAACTTTTTGTCTTGCTCATTAAAACCTCTTCCTTTGGACAGATGAGAGCTTCTTTTGCCAGAGGACTGAGTCCACCTCTCTGCACTGATTAAGAGCATGAATTCACCAAAATCCAACTTCTTAGCTGTCTGATATATTACAATATGGTACAACATGCACCGACCAGATGCCAATTTAATGCAGGTTGTAGAATAGCTTGTCTATAATTGGATATATTTCAGCATTTTATTTGATTTTTTACCTTTTCATTGAAACTCTGATTTCCTCCTTCTCAAAGATAAGAATCTGGCATCATTTTTACATCCAGATTTGTGTCTGTAAGAAGTCCCTATAAAAAGGTGTATTTTAAATGGACACATTTTCTTCCAGTCAGGGAGTCTCTAATGTTTGACCTTCCTGATGTTCTTGTGAACCAGTGTGAATTCGTCCCTGCAGTAAGCTGCTGAAATGTGGTAAAAAACTTCAAACTGGGAGAGAAAAGTCTATTATCATGAGCTGAGGTCATGAAGTCGCACTGGCTACAGTTTGTGCAATTTGTCACTATTTGCACCGTGAGTTTTATCGATGTTTCTGCTCTCGATGAACAGTCTATTGCTTGTAAAGCTAAAAAATCCAGGAAAATGTCAGATTGCAAAATTTGGGGTTTGAGATTTATTAAATGTTGTTTATTCTGGCCTCCATATTTTAGTTGCTATGAATTCTTTGTTGTTTCTTGTTTGCAGTCTGTTTCAAATGATGCTCCATTTCACTGACTACGTTTACATGTAACCAATATTCGGGTTATGATCGGGTTAAGGTCAGTATAAGTAGAGAGAGTTACCGCTGTATACATGAAACTTGTAATAACCTGATTTAAACGCGGGTGATGGGGTAGCGTCATGACGTACGGACTACTTCAAGACGCAATATGCGTCATTTCCAATTCTTCTTCCTGTATCCAAAAACAACAACAGCAACATGTTAACTAGTTCGGAACAGAGAGCGATCGCCTTTGTTTGCATTTTGGTGCTGGTACTGACCCACCAGCATCTCTTAACACGACTGTGCGTAATGGCCTTCATTAATAGAAGGAGAGAACATGAGCAAGAAATGGGAAATATAGTCGGAGCAGCACAGTGTGTTGCTGTGCGGCGTCTCGCCATGTTGACCTCGACTTGTTTACTTCCGACATACCGGCGCATAGTCTCTGTATTCAAAAAAACAAGATTCCTTGCAATTAGAACATACGCAGAACACACGTTTTGATGGGGTTATGCCGATACGCGTTTACACGACTAAATGTTCGGGTTTTAAAAGGGTTATTGGCTGCATGTAAACACAGTCATTGTCTTTTGGCTTTGCAGCAGCTCATCTACACACCTGTTCCTCATCGTTAATCAGCTCACCTGTTTGTTTTCAGCAGTCAACCTCCCCAGTAGTGATACTCCCAGTTCCTTTATCAAATTCTGTTCGTCTCGTTGGTCCCCGCCCAGTGTGTTACTTCCAATTTAAATCTCCACCTTCATATCTGCACCATTAACATGAGAGAGGGAGGTAGAGTATTTCACATGCGGAGTCAGATGTTGATCATTTTACTATGAAACGATTGAGATAAGATACATTTGGATTTATATGCCATGTACACACATCAAAATCTAAACTCATCCTGGACAGCTACTTCTGTTTTGAAGCCATAAAAACATCAAAGAGTGGGCAGAAACAGTTGCTTCTGTGTTTCATGTCTCAGCCATGACAAGAGAACACCTGCATGAAACAGCAGCATTATGTTATCAACAGCAGACAGCTATTCTTTTTCTGAGTTACAGCTTTGCCTCTTTAATCTGTGTAATCTCAGAATGAGGCCATTTTAATATCTGTATACGCGCTTTTACTTTTATGAAAGAAAACTGTTATTTTTCACTTTTATTTATTTTAAATTTGCACAGACTGTAGCTCAGTTACTGTAAAGCATTAATAAATGTTCAGAATGAAGCTTTGTGTCGTACAGAGACAGTAACCCCGCAGTGTTTTGGGATCAGAGTAGCGTAATTTCATATTTTTACCCTCTCTACTTGTCCTCTTTTACTCTTGCCCTCCTTTTCCCGCCAAATGGAGCTGCTGCCCTGTCAGAAATTGTCTGCTGGTTTGTCATGGGTTATTTATTTATTTTTTCCTGTCAGCCATTCATCTGAGAATTTTTCTCTGGTCCAGCTGCCTCATCCTCTCCTCCACGCTGCACCAGTTTCTGGGCGTATTTTTGTGGAAACCACACACCACAGCACAGAAACGAATCCCCAGACAACAACCAAATGTGAACACGTGTTTGTGTGTTAAAGACGGAGAGAAACAGCCCAGTTTAAGGGCGCTGGTCGTGAATTTTCAGGTGGAGTATGTTTAACTACGACAGCTGGTCCGATCCTCCAGCAATTAATTAATGCTGCGTGTTTCAGACTTAAATTCCCATGAAAGATACAAGCTTTCAAAATACATTTTTTTATATTTTGTATAATGAACATTTTTGAAAACAATCAACTGTGATGGAAATGACTTTTTTCGTGTATTTCTTGCTAATTTGTTCACTGTCATGCTCTTTTTTTTAATCTTTCAGGAGCGTTTGCTCTGACTCGTTGATATATGGAAGTTATCAGTCGGTTGCATTTATCCTTGTAGAATTTAGGCCTTCATTTTGGTAGCTGGAAAGTGGAATTTTGAGTCCACCTTAAACTGAACTCATCACCTTTACTTTGGAAGGTTCTTCATTATCATTTGTTCGATTGCTTTTTCCTATTTTCGTGACAACTTCCTGTCCTTCTGGTGTATCCTTCTACACCCCATTAAGTAGCGAGGCCACAGAGAGGAAGAGTGCATCTCACAAATGCTACAGATCTTAATGGAAGCCATCAAGATCACTCAACCATTCACCATGGCCTTTGTCACTTTTTGTGAAACTATATTTGTGTGTCTTTGCACAATTTTTGGCATCCTCTCCATCTTTCTAACACACACCTTGTTAACCATCATTGATTTCAGCTAATGAACCAGTGAGTTCCTGCCCTTCACTTCCTCACTGTAGAGGATTTTAGCTGTCAGTGTGCAAGTATTTAACATTTGCTCTGTGAAACAACAGCTGAAGATGACAACAGATAAAGTCATTGATCAATGTGTTGGTTTTTTCTTGTCTTTTTCGCAGTTCGTTTGGACACTCAGAGTCCTTCACCAAATTGTGCTGCAAAGGTTTCTGTATAGATATCCTCAAGAAACTGTCCAAAACCATCAAGTTCTCCTTCGACCTTTACCTGGTCACTAACGGGAAACACGGCAAGCTAGTTCATGGGATTTGGAACGGGATGATCGGAGAGGTAAGAAGTCTCTGAATGCAGGAACTGGTGCAGCTTGATTCAAGTTTTATGCAGATAGTCAGAAAATGTTTTCAAAAGATCTGAAACAGGAAGTTATTTAGTTTTGTTTTTGGCCCAAATCTGAAAGTTAATCTGTAGTTTCTAAAACAGTGTTTAGAAGGAAAAGAGTTATTTTTTTAATACTGATTCCTCATAAGATGTAGACAAAAATATTGTGATATTATATTAAGTATTTCAGGAGAAAAAATGCATAAGAATAATTACTTTTTTTTTCTTTCCTTTAGTTTTTTGTTTAATTTGGAACAGAAGATTTATTTATTTTTTAAATAATTTTTTAAAAATCAGCTGATATTTAGCTATTATTAAAGATAACGCCACCCGATAATTTTCGCATCCAATCTTGCAACACATGAATACATTTTTGCTCATTTAGAACATTTTTTGTCTCCATATTCTGTGCAAAATATATAAAAAAAATAACAAGACAGTGAGCGTTAGCTGCAAGTGCAAGAACATAAACCAAAAATCTGAAATTAGTTAAAAAAAATGTGAGTAGTGTTAATGGAAGAGACAGAAAGGTGAAGTGAAACAAACAAAAACAACAACAACAACAACAAAATCAGTGACTGACATCAATCAAAATGCAACCAGGCAGAATAAAACACACACAATCCCATGAGTCTTTGCTCACTGCAGACTGTCCATGTTCAAATACGCCTTTGTTGTTGTGACATTATATACCAAAAGTAAGACATGGCAGTAATGTTACATGTCTCACTGACACAATAAATAAATCTTGACTTCATAGTTTATGTACCTGCCAAACTGTATCAAACACAGCTGCAGCTGCAAGTGAAACACCCGGAACAGATGTTCTGCACAGGAGCTGTCATGCTTCTATTTCTGTGCCCGAGGGCACTCCTCCACTGTAGCAGTATAATTGTGTTTGTGTACAACATTTATAAAGCTACCTCGCAGATGAGATGTGGCTTCCAGCTCCGCCTTCATGCTCAAATGATGAGACAAATATTTTTCCCTGCAGACAGCTATTATTCATATCATAACCTGTAGAGAAGTGTTTGTTATTTGTGACTTTGTACCCATTCAGAGAAAGATTCTTGAGTTTTCCATCTGCGTTTATGTTTAGATTTTAATCATGATCATTGTTATTTAGCGAGGTTTTTTGTTGTTTTGTTTGTATTCAGTGTCTATCAGTCGCCTTTGCTTCAGCTCACCTCACACCTGTTCCTCATCAGTAATCAGCTCACCTGCTTGTGTTCAGCATCACTTCCTGAATTTCCTGTTACCAACTGTCTCACTCACTGTTCTGCTGCTGCGTCTCTTTGTTAGCTGCTGATGAATATGTTTACTCTGTCAGACTTATTTAGTAAGATTTTCAGGTTTCTGTTTCCAGCAGAGCAACTTAGGTCCACAGAAAAGCACAAATAAAACAAAGATAGCACTAAGATTAAATAATATCTAAAATTATATGATAAATAATAAACAACTGCATACTCACTTCTGAAGTCAGTTTAGTCCAGCATGGTAAAGTACTTTGCAAAAGGCTTAAATTCTGTGAAAAAATGTTAATTGGCTTAAAAAAGTGACATCATAGTGTCGGCCTGCCTTTAAAGAATTACCTGCTTTTAAAATCCTAAACTTGCTTTATTTTGGATGAAGAGTTTAATGTCACTGGATGAGTTCTTCTTCTTTGTTTCCTCTCTCAGGTCGTGTACAGGCGTGCAGACATGGCCATCGGCTCGCTCACTATCAATGAGGAGCGCTCTGAAATCATCGACTTCTCTGTACCGTTTGTTGAGACGGGCATCAGTGTCATGGTGGCGCGTAGCAATGGAACCGTATCTCCATCTGCCTTTCTTGGTGAGAAATAGGTCTTCCATGTTCATTTTATATGTTCCCATGTTGTCACCCCCCTTTTCACAGCTACTTTCTTCCACGATGGCCTACTTAGTCAAGTTCTGTCTCTGCAGACATTTCAGGAAACTTCCCATTAAGCTTTCATCCACAACTAAGTCCCCTCAGACGCTACACCCACCCAAATCCTTTTTTCCAAATTCCAAGCAACAAAATTCAGCATGGAATCCCCATCAGCACATTTACCTACTTTCATCTTTATATCTGAATTCTTTGCTTTTCCTTCTACAATCCTCACACGATGACTCCTGTCACCCGTTCAGTTTTACAAACAGGAAGTATAAAAGAGATTAAATGGATGTTTGTACTTGTACCTTTCTCTGTCAGAGCCGTACAGTCCAGCAGTTTGGGTCATGATGTTCGTGATGTGCCTGACCGTCGTGGCTGTGACGGTCTTTGTGTTTGAATACTTCAGTCCAGTTGGCTACAATCGCAGTCTGGTGAGCGCCAAAGGTGAGTTAAACACCTTTTATTGTTTTAAATAGACGATAGGAGAGGACTTTATTCCTACAACATAATAAAACCAGCTGAAAATAAATCCATCCCAGTCCACATTTATCCCTTTAAATCTGTGTTTAGAGTGTAAAACGGCTAAATGGATTAAGTGGTTTTATTTGTATGTATTTTGCTAAAAATAGCCACCAAATAGCTTAGAGCTACTCAATTTGTAGAGTATTTCACACTAAGCTCGCCTAAATCCTGTTCTGCCTGCACGTCCTGCAACAGTTAGTTACTGACAAGGTTTTTGGGGAGAGGGCTAATCAATCCCAGAATGCAGCGCTGACAGAGCGTGCCTGTCTCTAGGTGTAAAAGGTCATTTCTTTGTTTTAATTAGCATTTGTGGCTGCACTAATTGAAGTGTGATTGATGACGGTGGAACGTTTATTTGCTGCGCAAGAGCAGCGATTGCAAAGAACAATGAAAAGGAGCTGAGGCAGGGAAATTCTTCCTGTTTGCAAGTTTGAACATTGGCATGAAAAGATTACTTACCCAGTGAATAATGGAAATATTTTATATCATGGGAGACAAAGAAGATGAGAAATATAGACTAAAATGTGTAAAGTTGATGCTTGTAAGGGCATGTTTGATCTTCTGGTTTGTGGAAATCTTTTTATTTAAATGAGGATTTTATTATGTAAAGTTTGGCTGTCACTGCTTTCTTTTTCTTTCAGCTCCTGGAGGGCCGACGTTCACGATAGGGAAATCTGTGTGGCTGCTGTGGGGTATTGTCTTCAACAACTCGGTGCCCATTGAAAACCCAAAAGGAACCACCAGTAAAATCATGGTTCTGGTCTGGGCTTTCTTTGCTGTCATCTTTCTGGCTTCTTACACTGCCAACCTCGCTGCTTTCATGATACAGGAACAATATATCGACACCGTGTCCGGCCTTTCAGACAAGAAGGTAGGACACTTAACCCTTTCAATTAAAGCAGTACAAAATAACTTTTAAAACTTTAAGCTACAGTTTTGAAACTTAAGTGGATACTCACCGAAAAACACGTTCAGCTTCATATCAGACATCACTCTCGATCCTCCGATGGCTTTACAAAACACTAAATAACCTCCGTAATTCGGGTCTAAGTCAGAAGTGGTGTTCTGATGATTTATGCTGCCCTGAAGAAAAATGCCCCCAAGGTACAAATTGAAAATTTATTTCATAATGAGATGTCAATGGAAGTTTATACAGTATTCTTGTTTATGGTGAGTGTGTCCTGTTAATTATTTAAACATATTTTTATGATCCTTCCTGATATTTTCTATATAAAAGCCCTCTGGGTCCTTATCGACCATTGTTGGGTCCTTCTCCTCTTGGTGTTTCCAAACATTTGTCTGTCGCTCTGACGATGCAAAGAAAGTAAAAATATTTAGTGTTTCTGTCCTGGGAGAATTTATTTGACAGATAAAATGTATTTATGGAAAAATATAGAAACAAAAATAAATCTGTTTATTGAAGTCAAAACTGTAGAACGGCACACGTGCAGAAGCACATCTCAATAGGTAGCATATTTCAACAGAACACCGGTTTGAGCATCGGCTGTCTGAGACACGACTGCTGAAAAGTTGTTTAGTACTACTTTGAATAGAGTATTTTGTTTTCCTCTGGAGGGACCGCTATAAGGGATGAATTTTGTGGCACAAAAGACATCTTTGCATTTATGTCTAGCTCATGCCAAATCATTATCTTCTCTAAGTATTCTTCACATTGCATTGAGTAATAGACCGCAACCACTAGGCAAAGGAAACCTCTGAGATGGAATCCAGCAGAAAGATTTAGTTGTGAATGCCTCTGTCCTTTTCCTATCAGCGGGGAGTCTGCTGGTATGAATGACTAATCGATTACTGCCGTCTGTCAACACAGATGGTGTCTGAGTCTTAACTTGTTTTGTCAGTATTTCAGGCCTGTCCATCAATATTTCCCCTGTGCGGTCTCCGTCTCTTGTCTCTCTCACACTGGTTGTACAAGATCGCAAAATGTCAAATGATTAAAAAAGGAAAAAAAAAAAAATCTACGAATGAGAAAAAAGAAAAGGAAAAAAGTGGTAAAGCCACAGAGGAGAGCAACACTCTTATCGCCTAAATGTGTGTATGTAAACACACTGTCAGGAAATTAGGTCTCAGGAGACCTTTAAAGGATACAAATGAATGCTTCCAGGCAGGGAGATCAATAGTTATCCCAGGATTGTAGTTGTACTCTGGATTATACGACTGGATTAGCATCACGACTCATAGAAATTAGCTGCAACATTTTAATACTAGACAGGAAATTATATTTTTTAGAATGAAATGTTTATTAAATAATTGTAATAACTATTAACTTGTATTATACACAATATAAAGTCATAATAATAATAAAAATGGCACTTACCACCTGTATTACTAACTACATCCACAAGAGAGCAGAATATATGTAAAGGACTTTACACAGCCAGTTTTTGAGAAAACTAAGTTTAGAAATAAATGTAATAAATATCATACATGTGGCATTTCAGGGTTAATGCTGAGATTCACACAACAATCCTCAAAATCAGATTTTAGATCATGTACTCAACTGAAAAAAAAAAACATTTAAATGTAATATCTAGTCCTTGAAACTGCTTGTTCTGCAGAATCATTGTTCAGAAAGAGGCCTAATAAAACTTTACTAAACCTGGCAGGCATCAGTAATTAAAAACTGAACTTTATGCATGAAAATTGTTCGAATCTAATGAAAACTTTCCAGGGGATATTCAGATCTGAAATCACATGCACTCACCTACAACAGACTTAATTAGCAACAGGACAACACTGATCCGCCTGTAGGGGTTGTACATTTATTCAAATTACTATTCTGGGTGTACTAATCATAAGTAAAATGACATCTTTGAAATCAAATACTTAAGAGTCAGGATGTTAAACAAAACATAATTATTCATTACTGGGAGCGGATGGCAGCTGAAGTTATTTCTGATTAATTTTCTTCTCAAAGATCCAGTGTAAAAAGGTTTTGACAGTCTGGTTTTTGTTGGTGGGTCAGTGATACTGTATGTACAGCTTGTTTAAGAGTCCATTTATTAGTTGTTATTTTTGGCTGCAATATACATGTACTTGTATTCTTGTCTGAAGCATCAAAAATATGAGGAATAGAGTATATTTTCTGCTCATGAAACAGAATATTGTGCTCTCTCTTCTACTCTTAGTGTTTAATATAATAAATGAAAGGAAAGTTTTTTTGTCACATACATTTTGCCTCCATCCGAAGACAAAAAGAAACACATGTTGATGTGGTACGTGTGAGAAAAGGGGGGGTCTGGCTTCAGATTAAAGGTGAAAATCCAAAAGCTTCAGCTTCTACACAAGTTTTATTCGTGTCGAAGGTTTTGACGCAGACCAGACAGCATCACATCCCCTTGGATACAGAGATAAAAACAAGTCTATAATGTAGTTGTCTTTATTTTTGTCAGCAGAATTCTACAACAAGTCCAAACAACTAGAATTGTTCCTCCAGTGGAAGACTGACAGCTGAGAGATTCCCTGGATGAGATGTTGAGCCTTAGTAGAATCAGTTGCATCTGAAAAGTTATTATATATCAACAATCACATGTTGATATGGTGATTGTATCATTCATTTAGCCCAGTTCCAAAAGGTTAGAGCCATAACTAAGATAAATAATCATGAACTACAACAGATATGAAGTTCAGATTGAATCAGATTAGGATTATATGTGTGCAGTAAAATCAGATGAAATCAGTTAAATTGCTACTAAGTGCTTTGAATTTAGGTGATGCATTTCAGTTCCGAAACAAATTTAATTTATCTGAGTGGCCTCATGTCTGAATTTTGATCTTTTCTTTCTTTTCTTTTTTTGTAATTACCAAATGTTTTTCTTCCTATTAACTTAACTACTTTTCACTTCTTCTGTTTTTTCTGTTTACCATCTTGAAACCTTTCCTATTTTATTTTCTTTGTATATTTTTCTGTATTCTGCCTCTTTTCTGTTTCACCTCTTTGTTTTTTGTTCACCATTTCTAATCTTATTCTTTTTTTATTCTTTCTCCATTATATCATCTTCCTGTTTGACTTTTTCGTTGTTCTCTCACTGTAATTGTAATTTCTCAGCTTTTCTTTTCTTCTTTCCGCTATCTTCCTACAGTTTTTCATCTCCTTCTTCTTCAGTTTCTTCTTTTTTATTTTTAAAAGTCTTGTTCAGTTTTAACTTTCCAATTTCTTCTGCTCTTTGTTTCTCTGATCTTCTTCCTTCCTGCCCTCTCTTCTCCTCTCCTCTCTCTCCACAGTTCCAGAAACCACAGGAGCATTACCCTCCTTTTCGCTTTGGGACGGTCCCAAACGGGAGCACTGAGAGGAACATCCGCAGCAACTATCCTGACATGCACACACACATGATGAAATACAATCAGAAAGGGGTGGAAGAAGCACTGGAGAGCCTGAAAAACGGGTGACGATTTGCTCATTTTAATCATTTAATCGCAGTCAGGAAGTTATTTTTAACTTCCTCCCCTCCCTTCCTATTTTTTACCATGTCAGTTGTATAAGACAAAGCAGACGTAATTATTATAATTTTGGTGACACAGCAAAGATTTGATTCTATTTTTGAAAAAGGCCACAGTGGTGGGTGTATTTTTAGATGAAGTCATGTCTGGTGTTGCATAATTTACAATGAAACATGCTGTCAAACATTTCATCTTGAAGAAAGATTGAGCTCAGTTCGTATGTCTTTGAAGATGTTTTCTGGACTAAAATATACACATTCATCTTTTTATACTTGCTTTTTCTTATGCTTGGTATGGTTGTATTGTAAGGTCACATGTCTCTCTGGTGGTTACCGTATATACTCGAGTAAAAGTCGATTCGCGTATAAGTCGAACCTCTTTCTCAGCAGAAAAAATGAGGAATTTAGCATTGACCCCTGTATAAGTCTGTGTCAGAATCAGTTTGTGTCAGGAATATATATATTTTTTTATTCTAGTTCATATCGTCTAGTATCAGTAGCAGCTGTGCTTACAGGTGAAGCATCGGGCGTTTCCGCAGGTAAGGCTGTTCTGCAGCGTGAGGGAGGTTACCAGGGTTTGAAGCTTTTTCTGTGGAGTCCACTCCCTCCTCTAGATTAGACGCCAGAATGAAGTTGCGTCTGGCACGTCTTCAGGTCGAGGAGCGAGAGAGGGAGCGCGAGTTTCAGCTACGGAGAGAGTTCTGTTATTTAATAAATTCTGTGGAGCTTTTTCTCTCCACATGCATCCTTAGTTCAATTGCCGTTTTTTTACCTTTTTAATTTACCTTTGTTGCAGCTCATTTCAAGCCTGGGATGTGACAATATATTTATTAAAGAGATATAACGTGTCTTTGATAATCTATGCTGATAAGGAACATCGTTCGCTCGTCCGAGTACTTGCTCTAGTCCCCAATTTACTCCTCAAAAAACCGACTTATACGCGAGTATATACGGTATATGGAGGTCTTTGGTCCATGACAGGACCAAAGACACAACCATTCACACATGTTCTACCAAGAGCCAATTTGTGGTGGCCATTTAACCAAACATGCATGTTCTTGGTCTGTGAAAATAAATGAATGAAAGGAATGAATTTATTTAGGAACTAACAAGTATAATCTCTTTTTCTATAGGAAGCTGGATGCCTTCATATATGATGCTGCTGTTTTGAACTACATGGCTGGGAAAGATGAGGGATGCAAACTGGTGACAATAGGCAGTGGGAAAGTCTTTGCCACCACTGGATATGGAATCGCACTGGAGAAAGACTCTCGCTGGAAACGACCTATTGACCTGGCATTGCTGCAGTTTCTTGGAGATGGTGAGCACAGATTTAAACAGAATTTGCTATTAAGTGGTCCATATACTATACATTGAATACCCATACCTTCAAAGACCATCACAGATCACTGTGGTGAAATCGCAAATGTACCTCAGCTTGAGGTCCAAGTGACATCACCTCACAGACCTGAAAACTGTCCACTAAGTACACTTCAAAGTCAAACTGACTAAACTTTCTTGCAAAGAATTGTCACTTTTGACATGAGGTGAAGAAGAGAGTTTGACCCAAAGATCAAAAAGCAGCTTTCAGCGTAAGATCAAAGAAAGTATGTCATGTCAGAAGTGCTATCAGGACCATTCTAGTCATTTCTCCAACACTTGATAGGGTTATCTTTAGTGAAGACTGCCAGTGGGTGAGAACATTTGGCACAAATTCTGTGCATTCAAGAAAATTCTCACCACCAGCTCACCCTAATTGCACAGTTGTTGTTCACTACCCTTCCTGTAGGCTAAATTTATCTTCCTACAAGTTAGATCTTAGCAAATTATTCTGTATTTTTAGTCAATCAATTAGTATTTCAATAAAAATGTATTTTATACAGAAAAAAATCTATTTTTGGTATAAAGAAATTCTCAGTCTAAACTGTTTTCTGTTCTTTTTTTATGCAATTGCTAATGCAAGTCATTTGTTATTTGTTTAAATGTGTCACAGGCTGCTCCAAAAATAATTTAATGTAAATTCTAATGAAAATGTCTGATACTACGCAAATGCAGCTGCCATAATGTGGCAAAAGGATTATTTGTCCCTATAAGTTCCCACAATTTCTTAAGAAACTTCGTTAAGAGTTAAATTCAGAACTGAACCTTAAGATGAATTCCAGTGTTGTTACAAAACGTGAGTAATATTCTCTTCAGGTATAATTTGAGGTTTGGTTGAAAACATTTTGTATAAATATTTAAATCGACCTCATAACAAAGACTCATTTTATTATCTTGTTTTTTTTTTGTCTTTATGGCTCACTTTACGCACACCTTGGAACTGGTTTCAGTCCAGGTGAACCGTTGCTGTTTCAGCAGGAAAGTGGACTTGGATAGTTAATATCAACAGGGAGTGTTAGAAATAGGATTGCTTCACACATTCTCCACATAACACACCAACATACCATCCAGGGTAGCTGCTGGTATGAAGTCCTCTTCCACTAGAAGCTTAAGACCAGTCCACACATACTGCACACTCACACACTCTGAGCTCCTATTTTGTTAGAGATACAGGCTGTTAACATACAGCCACTAAAACAGACCCTGGAGGAGGCCACCTGCTCACAAATCTGGATTTGAAATCATGTTTTGCTTTGTAATCTATTCACACACATGTATTTTGAACACCTGAGATTAAAAGACAAAAGCTTCATATTTCAGGAAGTAAATAAAGAATACTTGTTTTACAGTTTTGCCTTAAAGCTCTGCTTGTCCTGGAATGCTTTTTTATTTCATTTTCTTTGCTTAATTAACAACCTGCAGAGATTTTCAATCAAATTGAATTTATTTGCAATGAGAAGAAATAGCTGTACAATGACCAGAGAGGGAAATCATTTGCTTTCGTTGTCTGCTGTATTCTTTGCTCTTGTGTTTGGGGATGTGTGAAAGATAAGATGTGAACCTTTTGCCATGCCGTGGGATCAAGCAAACTTTCAGATAATCCCTAGTGAATGAACCTCTTTCTTCAGCTAAAAAGCCTCCTACAAAGAGAAGGATAACACCAGAATCAACTTTATTCTTTCATTCTAGATCCTCTTGATTCTCACTGTGTTGTAAATTAAAGTTTCAGATCTGTTTTTATTTTGGATAGACTGTTCAACTCTAGTGTGCAGTGTTTCTCTATAATTATATATTTGAAAAGTCAAACCAGTAAAGATTTTTCACATAACTTGTGACTTTAGACTCAAATCTCAATTTTCCTGATGTTTTATTTTAGTCAGATTTGTCAACAGCTTCACAGATTAGTTTTGTATGGAACTTTGACACATCTGCTAAAAATAAACCAGTGGAGCTAATTTTAGGTGCTGTTTTTCTCCTCCTTTTAATTTTGAGGATGTTTATCACGTTTTTTGGATGTAACATTTTACACATTGTCCTCAGTTGTTAACAACACCAAATGTTGACAGCAATAAGGGAACATAAAAAGAAAATATTTTAAGGCTGAGTAGTGAAGATCTCCAAGTTAAATCTAAATATGTTCTTTACTGCGGAACAGATTAATCACCACTTGATCGAAATGGATTTACAAACCAAATAAACTGGAAACTGATAGTCTGGAGTCACAGAGTCACTCTGTGTCAGTTTACCATCTTTGCACAGCTTTGCCCCTTTGTTTTGCCCCTTGATTGTGCATGTACATTGATTATGTGGAGTTTGGTATTGAATAAATTTGTCTTTTTTCTTTTTAGAAATGCTGATAAAGAATGGAAAATCTTATGTTTTGCAATCAGTTCAGTTTAATTAGTCTAACTAGTCAAACCAGCAAAGGGACCATCCTTCAATGCACTCTTGCATCTTTCTTTTGTCCAATCAAAACTCTTATCAAAACTCTGACTTTACCTTGTTTCCCACTTTTGCAAATGTTTAGGAGACACTGAACGGCTGGAGACCGTCTGGTTGTCTGGTATCTGCCAAAACGAGAAGAACGAAGTGATGAGCAGCAAGTTGGACATTGACAACATGGCAGGTGTCTTCTACATGCTTCTGGTGGCAATGGGCCTCAGCTTGCTGGTGTTTGCCTGGGAACACCTGCTCTACTGGAAACTGCGACACTCACTTCACAAGTCTCACAAACTCGACTTCCTGTTGGCCATTAGCAGGGTGAGATTTTTGTATCTTTTTATTTCTTTGATATGCTGTCACACATAAAGAGGCTTTTAAGTTGCACTAAATTAATGTACAATGATGTGTACTTGCATCTAATAGACTTAAGCCAAGGACCTTTTAAAAAAGTTAGCAAATTAAAGAAATTTGTAGAAGAAAATTAGATAAATTACAGCATAATGTAGCTTTATTTCTAGTGTTTACCTGGCGTTTAGTTTAAAGTACTCAGCAGATTGGCGACACTTCATTTGGTAAGAAGTTTGTATATGCAAAGTTACAGCTGGGCAAATTGACTACAGACTCTGGGCCCCTCTATGTAATTCAACTATTGTGCTTGCATTTTGTTAGACCTAAATGCAATTGTTTTGGCTTAAAAGAGAGGGTTTAATGAAGAGAGTTATCTTTGGTTAGATATAAACGAAAAATGTTTAATTTACTTTGGCCTACAAATCGTTCCTAATTTCTTTTATGTTTTTCTTTTCCGAATGAATCAGGGTATTTACAGCTGCTTTAAAGGAGTAGAGGATCCTGGACGTTCATCTGGTTTGGCCAAACCTGACCTGACATCCAACTATGCCCAAGCAAATATGCTTAAGATGCTTCGCACTGCCAAGGACCTAGTCTCCACTGCCAATGTTGAGAGCTCCTTGGACAACGCTACCAAGACCATAGAACATTTAAGTCGTCATGGTGGCACCTTGCCTGTTCGTATTCCACAAGTTGCCACTGAGGCTGTGCCGGGAGGCTTTGCTTATGTTGCAGAAAATCACTGCTCCCTTCCCCAGCGCTCCCTTACCCCTCCTCTAACTGGTGTTACATCTTTGAAACAACAGAGAGGTGTGACAAGGCCCACACCACTGCGCTACACACTTCCAACTCGCTCTTCATCATGTCTGTATGACAGACCACTTCCTGTGTCCAGCTTGAGCACACCGCACCTGGCCATAGGTGAACCGCTCCCTCATCAGCACCCATACCACTACCAGACCACTGGGAGAGTATATGTAGACTCACACTCTCACTCTCCTTTCATGTCTTACTCTGATCTCCAACTGCCTGACATATACACATCTCACCCAGTCTCCTCACTCCAAAATCATCATGTTCAAATGGGCTTTTCTCAACCAAAAAGGAGGTCCAAAAGTTTCCAGTGTGACAATGGGGATGTAGAAAGGAGAAAACATGGGGACCAGATTAAGAGTGAAAAAAGTCCTGTTAGTCTGAGTGAGCTCAAAGCTAATCACCTCCAGGACAACCATGTCTCCTCCCCAAGTGTTGACGATGTTTATTTAGGAGATGGGATTTGTCCTCGGGTAGAGAACTACAGCTCCTGGCCCCCAGAGGACCTTGTTCTGAGAGGGCGACGCAGGCACCGCCGACCCTCTTTTCTTAAAGCAACTTGGGGTAGTGAGCAAATTCGTCAGCTTGATGAATCACAATCTTCTCTGTCTAGTCAATCACCTTCAACCTTGCCGGACCTGTTTCCCTGCATTGTAACTCCAACCACTGCCTCTGCCAAGGCTTACAATCCTGCTCATCTACGTAACAACCTGTGCCTCCCAAGGAACCAGGCCTACCTCCACATCAGGGAGGACCAGAGGAGGCCTAATGGGCGTAAAGGCCAGAGACTTCGTTACTCCCACTCCACACACCTCCCTACATATGGAGAAGCAGTACGACATGGAACTGGTCTAGGGCGGGGTATGGTGAGAAGAGCCACCAGCCTGCTAAGCCGACAATACGCACACTATCTGAACTCGTACCCTGGACTGCCACTCTACCATGGCCCGCTGGATCTCCAGCACCACAGCCAGGCTTCCACCCCAATGTGCCAGTTGCTGGCCTGTGGTGGGGGACGATGTGGAGGCCAACGGGCCTTGCTGTACCAGGACAGTGTGTATGGCGCTTATGGGATATATCAGGGATCCCAGACTGGATCAGAAGCTCCGGTAGGGCAGGGAGCAGGTAGCCACCCAGGTGGGAGTCCTTGTGTACTTCGGCCCTGGCGACGAGTTTCCAGTCTGGAATCTGAAGTCTAACCATAAGACCTTATAAAATGGAAGCTGTGGAGATACAATACTATAATGTTACCACTGTGGAATTATTTTGTTAGATTTAAAGTAACTGTTGATTTTACATTGTGACTTTGTGTGGTAAAGAATTCAGGTCAGATGTTACCGCAACTCTGCACTGTCACCAGTTGATCCTTGAGAAAGCTGTGGAAAGCTGATGTTGGCTGGTTTAACTCAGTTTCTGCTTTCCCATGAACAATATCTGGTTTCTATGAGATTTCTATGAGTCCATGTTATTGGCACATAAACTATAATTATAGTTTTCATGCTGTGTGTGTTGTATATTTTGTATTGTGGATGGCTGGAATTCAGTCTTGGGTATTGTCTAGTATATTAACTGTTTACAGGTGGAAAGTATTAATAGATAAGGGATTTCTTTTTAAATGCAGTCACCACCAACAAGTAGCCACTGTAGCAGTATATATGAAGGCAGCTGTGATGAAGATGTGGAGGTTCATTTCCAACACAAGGCAATCAAATGTTCCATACAAGAGAAAATCAGTTTTAGAACTTAAATAATCACTTTGAGACATTTGGTAATGATTTTCAGATGGATTCTTTAGATATGATGTCTTGAAACGCCTCGCATCTTCATGTAATGATGAGCTAGAGGAAGCAGCGACTTTGTGAAAGCAGTCCATATGAACACAATCTGCAAAATGACTGGAGAATCAGAACAGCATTGACCAGCACTTAGTGTCTTAAAGAGATGGTTTGGACTTTTTAAAAACTGTGGTTCTGTAGAATCGTTTCACCTATCAGTAACTTATCTGCAGTTGACAGCAGTCAGTGCAGTCCCACTTTGAAGAATCTGTGAGAAATTCTCACAGGAGAAGTCAACCTACCAAAATTGGATATTCTAGAGCTAATTTTAACCACTGAAAACAGCTAAAAATTGTTAATTAATAATGTCATTGCTAATTTATAAACTTTTACTGATCATTTTTGAATCAGAAGTTTATCTACATACAAGTTTATCATTATTTGTACTGTGTTGAAACCATTTACTGCAACGTGTATAAAGTCTGAGTAACTAGTTGATGCAAAAAATAATAAAATAACACTCACTAGGAATATTCTATTTTGATGGTTTGGGAGAAATTTCCCTTGTATTTCCAGACTAAGATCTTACTGCTTGTTTACTGCAGGTAAGATACTGACTACTGATAACTACTTCACAGAATCCCACTTCAAAAAAATCACGACCATCGCTTTAAAACCGCTAACTTTTCATTCTCACGGTATCTCATTGTGAGCCTACAGCAACACACAGGCCTCATATTAAATAAATTATGTATTCTAAGTACTATAACAATATAGACAAATGTGTTATTTAAGATTGGTTAGTGTTATATTCATGTATTCTACATATATTAGGACTTCATTATCACTGTTTTCTAAACACCCCTTTGGCACATTCATTTTTTTTTATTGATTTATTGTAAAATTTGCTACTAATATATTATCAGTTTGCAGATGAAGACTTTCATCGTTCCCATTTTCCACTCTTTTATATTCCTTCATCATCCCTCTTTTTACCATCCCCTCAAATTCTTCAATTACTCAGTTTAAATGAGATAAGTGAAAGCTATTCTAGTATCTATATTTCCAGGCTCCTTCACTCTGTAATTATTCACTAAGACCAATTAAAGAGCCTTTTTGGATGAACATGCATGTGTCTTTTGTGCTTCTTTGTCCCCATTTCAGCACAGTGTGAGGAAAACAGTATTTTCATGTCTTAATTCTTTTTTAAATTAACCTTGGTGCAGTTGATCTATTTGCACAGTTCATAGTGTACTCGTTCTGAAAAGTTTAGAGCTGGTGTGTCAGTCTCTTGTCCTTGAGAGGTCACTAGCCTGCATATTTTAGATGTTTTCCTGCTTCAGCACACTTGATTTGAACAAACAGGTTTATTCAGCTTTTGCACATCATCTTGATGACATGCTGAAAAGGTGGTTCAATCATTTAAATCAGATGTGTTGCAGCACAGAAACAACTAAAACTTGCAGCACATTGGTGACATACCTAGAATGAAAATGGGAACACAATATTGCAAATGTTGGTTGTTTTAAAGCTCTCTCTTACAGAAGTCTGTAAAGTAGCATTCTTTCTCAAGCCACTCATCTGTATCCTCATTTAAAAATAATAATGAGAGAAATGCCCAATTATTTTATGATTATTGTGAGACATTCCAGCACTCATATGGCGTAACATTGGTACTTATTGTATTTATTGTATATTTTAACTAATCTTATGACCCATTTCTGTGACTAAATCATCCATCCTCTTTAACCCACTGTAAATGAGTTTAATATTTCATAATTTTGCACATTGTGAGGATTTGTTTATATTATGAGTTCTCTATAGTCAAGTTTCTGGAAACAGTAAGAGACTCTTGTTGTCCTTTCCTCCAGTCTCCATGTTTGACACTAATAGACTTGGTTTTCTCAGTTTTTAAACTCTGACAAGATCAATCCACTGTGTTCTTGTTTCACCCTAGTTATTATGCTTATATTTGAACACAAAATATTTCAATATGTGGAGGCAAATGACACTCAATATGTTATTTTATGGAGCTCTTAAGTTTAAAAGGAAACAAGTAGCTTGAACAAACAGCCAATGCAACAGATTATCTGGTCTCTGATCCAAACCGCCGTCTCTGATCTTGTCATATGGAGGTCAGTCATCTGCTGCAGCCTCCTGGAGGAATAGCGTTTGGGGCGCATGTTTGCCTCTCACGAACACAAATACACTGTAAAAACAGACCAGCTGCCACTGATGCTCTTTTTAACTTAAGATCTACAATAAACTTTTCAACTTTTGACATAATTTGGTTTGGGTTTGTTGAATCGGATGGTCGTGACATTGCAAAAAATTTTCAAGTAACGTCCACCTAAACTTGGATAGAAGACAAGCTACTTCAACTCAAGGTGACCTGTTGCCATGGCAATTATTCTCTCTCTGTGCTGTTGTCATGAAGAGATAAGACTCCATTGAGGAGACCAGATGAGTAATGTTACAGAGTCCAAACATTGAACACTTTGATTTTTCCATTACTCCCTGCTTTGTTACTGGAGTATTGCCTAGGACCAGACCATGATATTGATTTAATCCTCTGCTCTTCTACTGATCCTGTATTTTTAGAGTTCAAGTTAATGGAGTTCTTTTCAACCCTGAAGAGCAGAAAAAGGGCCTCAGAAGGCTTTGATTATTATGCAATTACGATATGGTCATTGGCCTTGCAAAGCTGGGATTTACTGTTGCTGATGTGTGTTTCATCATTTAAAATATATATACAGTACTGTGCAAAAGTTTTAAGCAAGCATGACAAAATGCTGCATAATAAGAAGGGGCAGTTGCAGGGTTCTTCAGTATCTTGTATCACTAACTGGGTGCAAGGGTACAATTAATGCAGTTATATTTAAGTTAAAGAGGCTGTTTCACACAAATTTCATGACTTTGTGGTTATTTCTGAAGTATTAACCTGTAATATGAAACATTTTATGTCTAAAAACGTTGGGAAACACTGATTAACAGACCTTTCAATCTGTCTGCGTGAAGATTCGTCCGGCTTCAGCTACAACTCATTAATATTAAAATGCTAATTTGCTGGACTCTGATTGGCTAACAAACTAGCCTATGAGAGCAAGGTATACTGTTTCCTGCCCCGCTGCACATGGCTACAGCAGACGTTCTCTCTTCCTGTTTGCTATGTCTTATGCTAACAGCTTTTAGCCAGCAGCATGCTAGGCGTGGTTTCAACTGCGGGAGCTGATGAATACTAACGAACAAAGGAGTTGTGACGAAACAGATACAGGCTGTTCAGACTCGAGAGAACTCTGGTTTTATCACCACCTGCGTAGTTTGAGAGATAAAAATTGAAAGAGAAGTTGTTGACCTGTTTTCACACCCACTATGAAGGTAAGAACACCTGTGGAGCTAAAATATTCAACAGAAACCTCCGAAAAAACGTTTTTAATGGAAGGGCCTCTTTAAACTTGTCTTTTCTAACAGTTCTTTTTACATTATTAGACAATTCTAGAAAATATATACACAATTACTGTTCAAAATTTTCTGGTAGTGGAAAAAAATCTACATGAAATCAATATTTGGTGTGACCTAACTGTAATTTTAATGAGTTTAATGAGTAATTTTCTTAATCTACCTCAAATGTTTGTGGTGATAAGCTGTGAAAGTGAAGATTGCAGTGCATGAGTGTGTGTCACTGTGTCTCATAGCTGCATCAAATCTGATAAAGAACCTGTCTTACCAACTGATAAAAGATGCGCGACAAGATGTGAGTCGTGCATATGAAAACATCAACTGGATAGGCTGCAGACTGGCACAATAACACCAGCCCTCACAAACAGGTACACATTCCAATAATCGTTCCTCAGGGAACCAAGCAAATGGAGAAATTAAGAACAATTAGACGCCTTTACCAGCATGAAGATTTAATATGCATGTCAGGATGACTCAGAAGCCTTTAAGGACCACCCTTGAAGCAAAAACATTATTCATTTATTCTCTCACAGACACACATCGCCTCACAATTTTCCACCAGGGACATCTAA
Organism: Pachypanchax playfairii; assembly: GCA_006937955.1. NCBI lineage: Eukaryota > Metazoa > Chordata > Actinopteri > Cyprinodontiformes > Aplocheilidae > Pachypanchax > Pachypanchax playfairii. Next base: position 5,072,127 of record SSNP01000016.1, on the reverse strand, counting down.
TTCTTTCATGCAGCAGATGAATCTTATTGCTTTTATTTGTGGTTTTAAGATCGAATAAACTGAATGTGATGGCCCTGGAGTTCTCAATGTATGTAAATGAACTCCAAGCTGCAACCTTGACGGGGTCATCAGCCACAATGTTTGGAGACACCAGAGGGCAGGAGTCCAGTCTCCTCACACCTCCTGCCTGCTGTTAAATTGCTTCATATATCGTGGCAACAGCTCCAGATGCTCCGAGTCACCTTGAGACAAAAGGCTGGCCTGCGCTCACTGAAAGGTGAAGACAAGGAGAGAAAGGACAAGGGTGCTTTTGGATGTGGTTTTGCACCATAGGAGAGAGAATAAGGAACGGATATGGAAAGGTTGATGGAGGAAGAGAAGAGTTAAATGAGGATGGTAAGTAAAGACAGCTGATATGTGGACAGGTAAGAACTGAGCAGGAGAGCTGAGGGAGGAAAGCAGAGGTTATTCATCTGCATGTTTGACAGAGAAAGAATTTATAATTAGAATTTCAGACTGATAATCAGGAAACTAAAAAACGTTTTGCTGCAAAAAAATGTGCCCAAAAGCATCTTCGTTTCCTATCTAAAAAAAAAAATCTCCAATTTGGTAATGATAGCTTCATTAAACAGAGATTCACAAGCACAAAAAAGGAAACAGTGACATACATTCAGAAACGTGATGTAAACGACATCTGCTCCTGTTGTTTTGACTTCCAACAGCACATTTACTAAATCATCAAAGCAGTACAGAAATTCTAAGTGTGACAGCTGTCTGTGCATACGAGGACGTGTTTTATTGTGCTGCAGTATGCAATTAAAGTTTGAATTTAGAACTCTGTTTTGTGCATGTGTATGTGTGTGTGTGCACAGCTCCTCCAGTATTCGAGACAAGACGATTGGATCTGCCAGCCAGTGCGAATGTTAATTACTTCAGCAATCTTCAGGCTTACTTCCCTCAATCACTCCCATCTCTGGAAATGGAATGAGCTCGGCCATTCAGGAGGAGCAGCTCCAGACCCGACCTCTGACTCAAATCTGGTTTTAAAAACTACAAAATTGAAATGAGCAAGATAGTAAGGAAAGAGTTCAGAGCATCTCAAATCACATTTTCTTATAAAGAACATTCATTTCCACTTGCCAAAGTGCAACTCACATTTATTTAAGAAGTGGGGATTAATTTTTGCAGTAAACTTTAGAAAGACATCGAAAAACATCTTTTTATAAATCTAAAAGATATATAATTATGAAATTAAACTAATTTACTTTAAATTGCTACAAACCACTAATTAACAAAATGTTTTATCAGAGATCTAAATAATAATAATCATAATAATCATATTGTTTTTTCCTGCACCAGGTGGCCTTTTCTTCAGCTACATCAGATTCTTTCCCTCCCTTCAAACTGTCATCAGACTCTATAACACCACAGACTCCAATCCAGAAGGACACGCAGTCCCTCGATGAGATTCTTTGCAGGAGCAATTTTGGTGTCCAGGTCTGGGCTGTGTGTACACAGCCAATATATCATTAGGGATTACCGTGGTCCCCTGGAAAATCAGAGGCACAGGAAGTGATCATCTTCATCTGAAGAGAACATCAGTTTTTGAAAGGTAAGAAGATACTTTAGATAAATAGCCGAATACTGTGGTTGTCATTAGCTAGTTTCACACAAATGACATCGTGTGAACAACACAATAAAGCTCACACTGTCATGTCCTTTCAAGGTGACAGCTCCTGGGGTGTTTTGGCACAGATTACTTCAGCAAATTAACAAGACCCCACGATGAGCCGCCAACGGCCCAACCAAAAATCAATCCACACATCTCACGGTAGGTAACACACTCTCCACACACACATATGCAAGCACTGCAGGCAAAGGAAGCCAAAACCATCTAATTAACTAGTCCCACCTTCTTGACCGTATAGCCACGAGCGTTCGGATTATCAGCTTCATCTTCATGAGGTCTCTTCTGATAATAAGAAGCTCAGGGCTCTGCTGGAGAAGGAGAGGAAGGAGAGAGATCTGCTGGGATCTTACTAACTAAACTAAGATTTTCTTTACAATAAATTTGTCAAACTTTCTTGAGCAAAGAAAAGAGGAAACAAACTGCAACCTACATTGACAAGGAGAGCAAATCTGTCTGCAGGCTTAAAGACTTGCAGAGTACTTCTACATGAGCACTATGACTGTGTCTTTTATGGAAATTGCTAGTCTTTTATAGTAATTTGCAGCATCACTAAACAAGGCAATTGAAAGTGCAGCACCAGAAGTCTGTATCCAGTCCTGAGAGTCTCACCCTGAATATTTAGAGCCAAGTCTCTTTTATTTCTGTTCCTCTCTGCTGAGGTGGTGCAGCTGAACCGAATACTTTTCTCACTGAAAAATCTGGTTAAAACTACACTAAAATGATGTCAAGCAAAAACTTTGAATCTCTGAAATTCTTCAGAGACGTGAACATCACAGCAAGATCATCCGAGGTCAGAGGGTTCAAGGGCTTATTCATATGCCCCACTAAAAAAATGAAAGGAACACTTTTAAATCAGTGCAGCATTGAGCAGGGAGTCAGGTATATTGATCTGGTGGTAATGGAAGGGGGCTGTCAATTAGTGTCAGTTCTGGGGTTAAACCTGTGAGTATGAGTATGGGATGGCACAGGAATGTTACATGACTTGTCAACTTTAAAAACTATGACATACAGCTCAGTTCGGCACTGAAAGTGATTTATTTATAAGTGCTAAAAGAAAGAAATAGAATGACAAAGAAAAACAAAGACTGTGAAGCAATTCTCTTTAGGGCATTAAGGGTCAAAACAATAAAAAAAAACACTTCTCATCTGTAAAAGAAACACAAAATGGCAAATCAAGTGAATATAAAGGACCAAAGCTAAATGAAAACCATCACTACCAAGTCACAAGTCAAACAAACCCCTTGAGGAAAGGATATGGCGATTAGTGATTGCAAAAAATATAGACTTTTTTTGTTTTGGACAGTTTTTCAGTAGTTTTATATTCGACTCAGATCAGTGTCACTGGTAGCATGAAGTGATACCTGGATTCTACAGAGGCTGCACAGGCAGCTCAACTCCACCGGGATGGAACATCAATAGATGTAATTACCAGAAGGTGTAGTGTGTCTCTCAGCTTAGTATCAAGAGCATGAAGAAGATTCCAGGAGACACACAGTTACTGGACAGGGCCATCGCAGGTCCTTAACCCATCACCAGGACTGCTATCTGCTACTTTTTTGAAGAAAAACAAACAAACATATGCACATAAAGATATTTTTATTTTTAAATTCACCAATCATACCTTTTCATTATATTATCAAGATGTATTATAACACTATGAATTCAATATAATTGGCACTTTCCTCCTGTAGTACTTAGATCCTCTGCTAGAGGGCAGAAGACAGAATTTGACAACTAGTTTTTGAAGAATGCACAAATCCTGAGAAAATAGTTGAGCTCTTGAAAATCTTGCATGGAAACTTGTCAGGGAATCCCAAATAAAAAACGAAAAAACTTTGGCTAAATTTAGCACAAATCACATTTATCTTATGAGTATATTGTACCAGAGCATATAGTCCCTGTGCTCAATAAACAAAATTTAACTAAAAGAGCAAAGTCTGACTAAAAGAAGAAGCAAAATAAGCTGTAAAATGACATATTTCATTTTGTACCTCTGAGGGAATCAATGGCGGTGCTGCAAATGGTAGAAATTTGATGCACCAATTGGCTACAGGGACATTGTGACCTTCTACAAGACTACATATAAAGTCTTGTCAGTCTTGCCTCAGAAGTTTTATTAACAATGCATGAGTGAATGAGTCAGTAAAGCTAGATAGAAACAAAGTGGTTGTTTCTTTTTAAAGTCAAATGAATTAGGTCTCATTTTTAATCTCCATTTGGCTCCCACCTGCTGTAACCATCTGAGCAACAGGTTTTACCTCCAGGTTTTATACAGATGATATTCTACACACTGCAGTTCAGATTAACCTACATTAGCTACGTTTACATGCGCCAAATTTCCCCGATCTGATTAAAATCTTGGTTGATCGGAATTCCCAAATCCCTGTTTACATGGACACTAACTGAAATGATCTGATCATGCCATGAGTACACATGCACCAAGCACTCAATCAGGTTAAATGAGTTGAGCATGCGCACAGCGAGTTGTCTTTCCGGGGGAAGAAAAAAAAGTAAACAAACTCCGTCTTTTCTGCACGTCTTTCCCGCCCCATCGTGTGCTCGAGCTGACTCACGTTATCCCCAATATGGACCTTCTGCGGGTGATTACCTTTATGTTTGGGTTTTTACTGGTCGCATTAACCAAGCTAGCGGCTGAATACATATTGCTACTGCTCCTTCACCACAGGAGAGGAGAGCAGGATGACAGGATGACTGCACCAGCAGACCACTTCTGTTTACCCCCGCCATGTTTTCTACTTGAGTCTGCGAAAGCGGAAAGACGTCACGCTGAAGTTGTACGCATGCGCAGTGGGCTTTTTTCACCCTTTCTTTCCGAATGGGTGTGTACATGCACGTCTATCTGAATGAAGATCGGACAAAACCACCCCTCTCGATCGGAAGTAAATTTCTTTCGGATCAGGCTGCATCGGATCAAAACATTCTGATTGACATGTTTACATGACGTATTTTTTATCCGATTGGGCGTTTATTCCGATTAAATGTGCCCATGTAAACGTAGCTAGTGTGACTTGTTTGAAGATCCTTAGATGTGTCAAACTTCTCTGCAAAGATGAACAACCTCAAATTCAACAAGAAGAATCAATTTTTTCGATCTAAAAAAAAACACATTAAACCCACAAGATAATAATAATAATAATAAAAACAGGGTGGTGCGATTTATGCCTAAAACAGATCAAACTTTCAGCAGGCGTCTTGTTCTTGAGCTCAAAGTAAAAGAAGCCTGCTGGAGTCATTTTGTGGTTTACTTTAAATTCCAGTCCTCATCCGCTCACGTGTCTCTGTCTTCGCCTGCTTACCTGTTCAGTTTCCACTCTCTGTTTAATTCTGAGCCTATTTCTTCCTTCACAGGAAGAGACATTTCATTTTCTGATCACTGTTTGAGTCACTGAGCCCATAAGATGTGAAGTCCATCGTACCGGTCAGTGCTCTGAAGATGTGCTCGCCATCACCCACAGATCTAACCAGACTCATTGGTTTGGATGTAATGAGATGACAGAGGGAGAAAAAGACGTAAGAAATAAGAGAAGATAGTAAAATGTAAAAAAAAAGTTTGAAGAAGTTGACACGAAGTGGAAGGGCAAAAGTGGAGAGAGAGGGTAGTTGAATATTTAAAGATAAGGGACATGAAAGAAAACGAAATGAATCCACAAAGGATTTAGGAAATGGAAAAGGAGATATAAATGATGTGAGAGGAGAAATTAGACACAAAGACAAAAAAAAAAAAAAACATGACAGAAGAGGAAAAGGCCGAAAAGGCTGCAGGAATGAAAAGACAAGAAAAAGGCTGAGGCTGACAGCTTAGCTGGTTTCCCCTGAATCACTGACAGGTGAACATCCACACAGTCCAGCAGAGAGCTGAACAGGATGTTTTTATCTCCGTGTCGGGTTTCGATGAGCAGCGACAGTCGGCACTGTCCAATCAGCCATGCTTCATTACTTCCTTTGTTGGCTTTTGATTTGTTTATGCCTGAATTAGCACCGGCAGTGATCCATATGCAAAACGTTGTTCTGGTCTGCCGAGCCGTGTCGGGACTTGATTCATCTTTACCGTCTGCCACGCCGCTGATGTTGACCTGATACAACAACTCTCTGATAAAAAGGACAAGAAGAGGTTAAAAAAAACTAAAAAACAAACTTCAAATGGATCAAAACTAACAAGAGACCAGACAGAGATAAAAAAAAAATCAACAGCAAACTAATCAATAATAAAAACATATTTACTGTTCTACTGTTAAAATTATTGCAGGTTTGAGATGGTTTTATTACACAACATGAAGATGCATCTCAGGAACACATGAACTACTTTTGTTTGTTTACCTTGTTATTCCTGCTGATTTCATTGCTCATGTTAATTCACCTGCATTGCTGCATTTAGATTAACTCTAATCTATTCATCTGTGGCAAACACTCACAGCACGGATGTAAATGCACCACGGTATTTAATAGTCTTAAATTCACAATAATCACTTTAGACACAATTATCTTGCGTGTGTTTGTAGATTCACATCCATTTGTTCTGAATAACTTTATTTGGTCTGAGCCAACCTTCGTTGATGGTTGTTGGTTCTGATCCAGACTGTTTTGAAAAGAGAATTAAATATTGTGTTAAATTTAATTTGAAATATATTAAGATACTCCCAAAACTGTACATGTTTATCTAGAACTAAATGATTTTAGGTAATTAAAGATTTTTATTTAGATGTTTATTTTTACAGTGCAGCACGTTAAAGGAACTTAAGGCAGCTTTACAAAATCTGACTCAGTGCTGCCGCGACAGGCGCTGTGGCTAACTGCAGCCACCAGCCAAGCCGGCACGGGAGCGCGCACAGACACTTTACAGACGGTTCGTCTTCACAGCACTGCACCGGGGAGGCTAACATACTTCACGTCAGGTCTCTCCACTCTGTTATTTGATTTGATCTCATCATTTTCATACTGTATCAGGCTCTAAACACGACCTATAATGTTTTCTCACCTGGTCACAAGGAAATGAGCCATGTCAGCATCCGTTTTCACTCCCAAATGCAGCTGAAGTTCCCTCCATGAACTGAACGCATATCCAATATTTATGCGGGTGCCTGCCCGGCTTCGGTCATATTTTTTTTTTGACTCACGAGATGCCGCTGATAAAGTCTTTTTTTTCTTCGTGGTGCCACTTTTTTGGGGGGTGAGAGTGGATGCAGGTCGTTTGCTGGCTGCAGAAACATCCATAAGTATACCTTCAGTGTTTGAATCCAAGTCCACGGCGGACATGTACTTCCTGTTCAAGAGCTGTCGGCAACGCGCATGCAGCGTCAATTTACGTCACATCCCTACAACTGCGCGGGAAATTCGGACGTCGAACTGCAGCGCATTATGTAGCACACAGCGTTTCCAAGGCAACAGACATATATGCGGATGGCCTCGTTATTTTGGGTTTTTAATGCTTCATGACCCATTAGCATTGAATAAACTGGAAATGCATGTGTAGTTTTTCACAAATCTTGCCTTAAGTCCCTTTAAGGTGGTTCAATAAAACTCAATGAGATATTTATTCACTTTTATTGTTTTATTGTACCTGCTGACATCATCAGGTAGAAATTCTGATTAAAGAGTTAACAGCAGAATAGATACATTTCCAAGGTATTTTTGTCATAACAGTTGGTTTAAATGACCCAAAATGTAGACTTGCTATAAAAAAAAAATCAGGGAAATAATGTGTGAGACTGGAAACTTGGAAAAAAAAAATCTTATTAAAGAACAGTAGGATCTGACTGAAAAACTAAAGAGAATATCAACGTCAGGAGGCTGATTATTGAATCGGTGCAGCTGAGCAGAGAGGCAGATGAACTAATTACCCAGATGAATAACAGGTGTGACAAGCTGAGTGAACCGAAGTTAAAAATAATAAACTAGCAGAAAGGAAAACTGAACACATTAGGAAAAAAAAATGTTCTACCTCGAAACCCAAACAAAACCCTCGAGAACTAGAACAGATCAAAACATGACACTCAGATCCAACACTGTGACAAAAATAAAAGTGTCCATAAACAAAGACTTAATGACTGGAATCCAGTGAGACTCCTTCAGGTTCAGGTTTTGCTATGGACCCCTCAGACAGGAACAGGAACAGGTTGTGGTGGTGACATCAGAGCAGGGCCCCCATGAGCCCCTTAGCAACAGCAGGTAAATCACTTTAGGATTGTGTGGCTGCAGTGGAACTCAGTAAATGTAAAAGCTTTCTGCCTTAATAGTTGGGTAAAGGTTTGTAATTGGGGTCATGGGAAGGTTTACCCTGCAGGTAAGGATTTTCAATCTTGAAGTAATAGCACATTAAATTGTCTGTGTGTATATTTCTTAAGTAGACTCGAGTGTTTGAATCCTTATAGAAACTTTGTTCTGTCTTACAAAAAAAAATAGAAAATCACATAAAACCAGTTTGATAGATTTAAAAACACTGAAAACATTTTAGAAATCAAAAACAAACCAAAGACTTTATTTATCAGCTTAATTAGCAGATGATGATCATCCAGATGTGCAGATGCAGATGTAAAAGAAACATGTTTGTTTGGAAGAAATTAGTTTCCCAGGGTCTTTAAAAGCATTGTGTGTGATGTTTAAGTTCTGTTGAGGCTGTTGCTTAATTGATTTTGCTCATCTTCTCTATATAAAACATCTTACAGCAGATTGTTTATTTCACCTCTGATTGCTTTATCAATTACTCAGTCATGGAGTATCTAAACATGTGGCTTGAAGGTATAAAGTGAAGAGGATAAAGCAAATTCTCTTGATTGCTTTGTCTCAAAATTCATCGTTCAGTCACAGCTTCGAAACGGCTGTTTCATAATGTTTGCATTTAGTCCCAAAGTCAAATGTATCCAAAGCAGTAAGTACTTCGAAGTATTGTCCAAATAAAATTCTTAGGGCACGTAGAAGTGATGTTATTTGGATTAAAACGTGTTCCAGGTTTTCAAACTTCATGCATTCGCAGACATCATGCCAGCAATGGCTCTCCTACTTTTATCTCTCATTATTTGCCCTGTGAAGTGACTGATCTGCAAAACCTCAACACTTCAACACTTCCTTCAACCTTTCTTCCCACAAGTCAGGATGCTTAAGAATGAGAACTTGCTTTGAAGAGGTGGAACCCAACCCAATATTTGATAATTATTGCTCAGATTTCAAGTGAAAACTGCAAAAACTTATGATGGTCTGACTCCAGCCTCCAATTCTGTGCATTTGTTGCCCCCTCGGAACGAACTGACACGTTCTTCTTCATGAACTTGCAACATTTTTTATTAACCATCATGCCCCTGGTTCAGCACTCCAGCCTACAACTTTCTTTTTTCTTTAAAGGAACAGTGCAACATTTTTTTTTTGCCTCTCTGTCTAGGTCAGTAAACATTGTACATAACTTTTTAACTCATATGACAGAGTTTAACTAAAATATTTGACATTATGCAACTTATATTGTTTAACACGTAATGAGATAAACAAAAGATACGTCAGACTTATTTCAGCGTGCTACACATTCCAACTGTCTCTTGGCTCTGATTGGGTGTTCTTTCTCCCTTTTAAACCAAATAGATGGTGTTGTATATTAACCTTGTCTGCTAACAGATGTTGATAGCACAGAAGATGGTCTCAGTGACTGTGTGGTGGATCTGATCATGACACCAATGTGATCTTTGGCGAGGACTCTGAAACAGCAGTTCAGACTGTGTTGTGGTGTTCTCTCACCGAGTGGGCAAGCTAAAGTCTCAAGGGGTGAAAAATCCGACAGGTTAGGAAGAACGTGCCTGGATGAGGAACGTAATGCTCCATTTCTCTCTCGTCCAGAGGTCATTGCTTCACTTCTGCACATGCTCTCATTTAGCCTGTGCTCCTTGAGGTTTTATTGCTGCTGCTCTGCCAGATTTTCATTCCTCCACTACTGCCTTGAACTCTGTCTGGATTAAATATTGATGCTAATGTTGTATAGCAAATCCATTTAAATGAGGAACAATCACTAGATTGAACAGAAGAGCTTGGTTAAAGGTACTTGTACGTCTAAATAAACCTCATGGTGTGTTAATAAGTTATCTCTACATCAATGTTCATTATAATTATTTGAAAAATGACTTGGAAGAATGTGAAAAAGCAGGTAATTTAAACATGTTCTCTAAATTCATGTAGTTCAGGCACATAAAAGTACTTGTTTGATAGCTTATCATACATATTCAAATAATAAATGCAGTTCTGATGTCTGAGTGGTTCTTTTATCTTTAAAAAAAGACGACCATTCAACAAATCCACTCGCTAAAAATGGAGATAAACTTATCTACATATTTACCTCTAAAAATAAGTCAGCTGTTTGATAGTGTGTGACTTCAAAACCACCATCTTAAAAAGTGCTGTCATCTCCACTGGTTGACAAATTCAATGTCTTCTATATCTATTTTCATGGAGAAGTGCTTAGTTAATGTTGGTGTGTGTGGCTCCCTATGAGCCATGTGTCAGCAGCAGACCTGACAGTATCACTTGAAACATCTTCCTTCAACTCTCATCTGTCTTCCAGTGCAAGATCAGAGATGTGAGAATAAGGAAAATGATTTGTCACTAGCAGAGAATTTAAATCACCCGGGAAAATTCATGCAGCGGGAGCAACTTGTAATGTTTCTCCCTCTTTGTGTTCATTTTGATTTGGGTTGACCCAGACTAATAACACACTCTTTTCATGTGCCCTGACATTTACCGTATCTATTACAGCTCTCTTTCCTGAGTCCACTTCAGGACCTGAATGAACAGAGCAGGTATGGAAACGTCAGCCGTCTTCCACTCTTTGCTTTGGTTACTGTGGGTAAAAAAAACCCTCAAAAAGCAGGAGAATAATAATGATAAAAAGAGCTGCCTTGTTCAATCAATGTGAACAAACACACATAATCTATTGGCATTGATTCAACATCCTTTCTGGAGGGATATTTGATTCTGTTTCAGTGGTTTGTTCAAATACATTTTGTAGCTGTATAAATTACACAAATTACATGAGACTCTAACAGAATTATCTAAACTTGGGTTTCTACTCCATAAATAGCCTAAAAAGGTCACGCTGACTCAGTCCAACTAATTTCCTAACGCTATTTGTCTAGAAATATTTATTTTTGAAATATTCCACCAAATATTTTTCATGTGTGGACCTCTTTAACTTGGAAATTTGATCAACAAAATAAGCATTTCTTGTTTCTAAGCGCAACTAGTTTGAAGCTGTGATTAAAAAATTAGAAATGTGCTGAAAACTAAAACAGAAGTGTTATTTGCACCTAGGTGGTATTTACTTGAGATATTTGTATAATATATCTATATGAAAAATATGACTAATATGCACTGACTCTGAACCGGAGTTCTGCAGAAATATGCTACCTGTTGAGATGTGCTACACACACGTGCCGTTCCACAGTCTGGACGCCAATAAACAGATTTATTGTTTATTTTGTTTCTATATTTTTCCATAAATACATTTTACCTATCAAATAAATTCTCCCAGGACAGGAACACTAAATATGATCTTATTTTTACTTTCTTTGCATTGTCAGAGCAACAGGCAAATGTTTGGACACACCCAGAGGAGAAGGATCCAACAATGGCCGCCAAGGACCCAGAGGGCATTTATATAGAAAATATCAGGGAAGGATTATAAAAATATGCTTAAATAATTAACAGGACCCACTCACCATAAACAAGAATACTGTATAAACGTCTAATAACATTTCATTATAAAATAAGTTGTCATTTCGTACTATGGCGGCATTTTTCTTCAGGGCAGCATAAATCACCAGAACACCACTTCCTGCTGAGACCCGAATTACAAAGGTTATTTAGTCTATTGCAGGGGTGTCCAACTCCAGGCCTCAAGGGCCAATATCCAACATTTAGATGTTCCTCTGATTCAACACACCTGATGCAGATGAACGGGTCGTTAACAGGCTTCTGCTGGACTTGCTGAGATGTTGCAGATTGGAATCAGGTGTGTTGAAGCAGTAAAACATCTAAAACATGCAGGATAGTGGCCCTCGAGGCCTGACTTTGGGCACCCCTGGTCTATTGGAAAGCCATCGGAGACGTCCAGAGTGTCTAATATGAAGCTAAACGTGTTTTTTGGTGAGTTTCCACTTATACAAGTTTCAAAATTGTAGCTTAAAGTTTTAAAAGTGATTCAGTTCTGCTTTTATGCAGCCTTACAGAGATTTTGTGAAGTCGAATTTTTGACGCTTATCTGAAAATTCAGAAATTCAGTCATATAAAATGTTAAGGTTTAGAAAATTTGGTTCCTAAAGTTTGTAGGACGCTAACTGTTTACATCTAAGCCCTCAGGAAACTCAAGATAAGCTGAAGTGAAACAGGAAATTATTGTAAAAATGAGTTACAAAAAAACAAGTCATGCATTTGTCATGAAAATGATAAAACAACAACAACAACAACAAAAACCCAGTAGTATAAACTGTTTTCTTTAAAACACAAGCTCATTATAACCTTGAAACCAGCCCGACACGGTCATCTGGTTGTGTTGTCTGTTTGTTTTCAGAGTGTTAGAAATCTGAAGGGACTCATACGTGCACGTGGGATTGTGTGCATGTGTGTTACTGCTACTCTTATTATTTGAGTTGTGGTATGAGAGAATACGACAGGTGAGGTCAGTTCAGTGCAGAAGGGGAGAATCAACCTCTGCTGTTTCAATGAATTCACAAAGTCCAGCATCACTGTGATGGTAAATATAGAAACAACAAAAGAAAATCTGTTTCTATGGAACAAGGTGCTCGTTTCCAACTCCTGATTTATTTCTAGGTGGAGAAAAAAAAACTGATAGATACATAATAACAAAAAATGTCTGTCTCACTTTGCATTTCTCATAAATTACACATTTAATTAAAAACAAACAAAAACTCTGTTCATAACCAAGTGAAACTAAAATAATACAGCTGGGAAAATAAAAGAAAATGCACAATTTTAACCTGGGACCAAAAAAAGAAAACCTGCAAGATTTTGAAAAATCAAAACAAAACTATTGACTTCATTTGAATGAGTTTGAACCAGGACCAAAACCTGGCAAAGAGTCCTGAATTGCCAAAACAGTAAATAAATAAATATATGCACATATCTGAACCACTGCATGAAGGGTGTTGTTTAAGGCTCCACTGAGGGTCGGACACATTCTAAATGTGCACATGAGCTGTCACAGAGTAGTTATATTTGTAAGAACAGAATTGAATTAAGATCACATGCTAAGTGAGAGAAGATCAGATGACAAGCTGCTAAAAAAACTGAGGACAGAAGCCACTGCAAAGATACTTCTATAATCACAATTTAAACCAAAAATGCCCCAATATGTTGTAGGTTTCAAACATAATCCTGTAAAGGAAGACAAATAAAAGAGGGGTCAAATAATGATAAAATACACGTCATGTAAATTTATTAATAAAACGTTTAAGCAGGTGTAGCATTAGCTAAGTTAGCATGTTTAATACAAATATAATAGAGTCTTAATTAAATACATACAAATCATGTGAATAGTTGTTCAAAGAGTCTTTTTTTTTTGCATTAAGATGAATTTTTGTGAAACACTTAAGTGGCGGTATGATGGTTTGGGCTGAGATTACTGTTATAGTGTCAAGTGAAATTTATAGTTGAGTTAAGTGAAACAAAAGTTATGAATTCCAAGAGGAAATGGGTCGTCTGAGTTGGATTTTTATGGAGAAACAATTTGGCCAAATTGGGACACAGACTTTTTTCCTGCTGTAGGCCAAACAGTTTTACAGATTATATTTACAGATTTATGGGACATATATTTCCATCCCACTGAGAGACAGATGGAAAGACAGAAGGAAGTTCTCCTCAGTACAACAACCCCACAGCTTTCCCTGATAGGATCAGTTTTTACCCAAGCAAATTAAAAATGATTAATTTCATTGACAAACATAAGCACAATTCAGACAGAAATAAACAGACGTTTTAATGCGCCGCTGTGTCAGACAGACTGACCAACGAACAACGAAGCATCATTTTTGGACACTTTTTTTCTTCCATTTTGCTTCTTCAGGAAACTCACTGCTGCCAGAGACTGTGATCCAAAAGCAACAGAGATCAGAATCGATGCATGACATCTTCTCTCACAAGACGAAATGGAGACAGATGAAGCAAATGTCCCCCTCCCCCCTCAACATTTATGCTTCTTAAGCAAACACACATATGTACAGAAAGATGGATGCGCCACAAAATGTTGCAGAAAAACTGCAAAGCATTTTGACATGGCATCAGCTCGATGAGTTACCGGGTAATGTGAAGCAGTGCATGTCTAACAGGAGCTCACATGGCAGCTGTTTATTTTTCCAAATATTTACCATCCATTGCTCTGGCTATTAAGGCTGGATTTAGGCAGTGAAATACATTTGGTTCAGGGAACGCAGACAGGTCAGCTTGGGGTTTACAGTCTATTCATGATTGTATGATTTGTATTTGTTTGATAAACTGCTTGCTGTTACGTCACTTCAGAGTTTCAATCTGCTGCAAAAAGAAAATGTACTGAATTGAAAATATACTTTGTGGATGTTTTTCTGTAAAATACTGTAAAATTATCTGGTGCCTGAAAGTGCCTTTATAAATCTCTGGACAAAATGAGAGAGATGGTTGGTTATTTTTACTTAGAAATGTTGAATGGTAGCATTTTAAAGATACTTGTTAAAGTATATTACTGAGAAGGTGTTGAACTTCAATATTTTAGGTCCAAGTAGAAATGGGATCATGTTATAAAAGCCTTTTTACGTTTACAGCTCAAGAAGAAGAGACCAAAACAGAAATTACTTTGAGATAATTGTGTTTTACATGAAAAAAAAAGATCTTAAGTTGAGTTTTTGATCTGACTCTTGAAATTCGTGTTAATATTTTTAAAGTTGAAGCTGAAAAGCTGCCGGATAAAATGAGCAATCAATTGTCAGGAAATGTGTCCAGGTTATTTTCAGCTCGGTCAGGGCGGAGCTTCCTGGGACACACAGTCTCTTTATATTAACACTCAGCATGAAAGTTCCCATGATCATCTACGCAGGTGATCCTAATCAGTTTCGCCTCCTGCTTTTGCATTCTGCACATACAGATTAAAGGACTGACCAGTCCGACCCGACTGTCAGACAGATGGGACCCAAAGGGGGGGGGTCATCCAGAAACAACACCTTCAGTCCTCCCCTGCCCATCCGGACACATGACCTCCAACCTGGAGTTCACCACATGGCTGAATACTGTCAGGCACCGCTGAGAGGGACAGAGGAAGACATGGGAATATTTATGTAATGCTAAAGTATTTATGTCAGTTTGTGTTTGTAGGTCAACTAAAATTTGTGATATTTAAAGTTGCATTGCTCCATTTTTGCTTAGAAATGTGTCAAAATGACTTAAATATTTGTCAAAGCTCCAACATGTTTCAGAGCAGATGGAGCGACATGGAGGTTTTATTTAAACAGATTGTTTCTGTATCATTACTTTGATATTTGTATCCTATTTAAAACAACATGTCTGATGTAAAGTTGCACTGAGAGGTCAATTAGAAAATAAAGTTTGTTTCAATAAAAAGGTTTTTTGATTGAGCAGAAAGCTTAAAAACTGCTGATAACTGGGCTCAGCAGTTAAATGTGCTTTAATGCAAGAAAGAAAAGCCGATATTTTATTTCTTTTATGTATAAATCAAATGCATTTTTCAAGTTTCTTTTACCAAACCTTATTTTCCTTTGCAAATGTTGTTATTTTTTGTTTGTTTTTACAGTCCACAGTCTTTTGCTTTCAGTCCTTCACAGTTTATGAACACAAAGAAACATTCACAGCATCTAAAACAACTCACATTTCCCTCAGCTCCCTCTTCCTTCCCTACAGGGAAAAACCAAAACAGAGCGTTTTAAATTTAGCACAGGCAAGGCTCCAAATGGATGCTAATGCTAAACGCTAAAGCTGCTTCTGAATTGCCTGTAAACATTGAAACAGTTTGAAGTTCTGTGCAACAGTTTATAGGATGATTAAACATGTTACATTTACAGCTTA
Source organism: Pachypanchax playfairii (assembly GCA_006937955.1). NCBI lineage: Eukaryota > Metazoa > Chordata > Actinopteri > Cyprinodontiformes > Aplocheilidae > Pachypanchax > Pachypanchax playfairii. The sequence continues at coordinate 5,056,379 of SSNP01000016.1, read as the reverse complement.
TTTTTCAATAAAACATTTTAATTGAAAGAAACACTCGACATCCTCCAGCACCATATGTTACCGATAAAGTTTGCCACTCAGCGCAACTTCTTCAGACCCCTCTTGTTTAATCTCCGTGGAGAAGTACGTTGAACTCTCTAACAGCAGCAGTAGCTTTTCTCTGGATCTCAGCCGAACCACTGATGTTCACAAGCTGTCGTCGTGTCAACAGTTTAGACCCATCAGTATTCCACATATGCCTCTAAGACCACCTGAGGGGATGACGCTCTGTAATACAGCTTTAGTACTTCTTATGCATAAATATTCTACACCCAACATATGCTTTCTGCACACAGGAATTTAGATTCATTTTATTATTGATATGATGCTTTAAGATAGTTGCACCTGCACTGCTAGCATCTCAAAAAGCACCTTTTATATGTGTTGTTAATAATTTGTGCAGTGGATTTGCTCCTATTTTAAAAGTTCAAACAAAGTTTCTTTGATCAGTTTCCAAAACAGTTGGTGAAAATTATACAAGCTCTTTCCAGACGCTGATAAAATAGAAACTAAAAGGTTTCCAAAAAAAACAATTAACACTCTGGAAGCGCTGAAGATTGCTGTTCTGTACAAGTTTTTTTCTTTTCCAGCACATTACCATTACAAAAAAGTCTCTGCATTATATTCAATATGAGAAATATGAAACACTTTAGACAGAAAATAAAATTCTGAATTCACATTATCAAACCATTCTGACTTTTTCCAGCAATCATTCCTTTCCCACCTCATTGACTCTGTCTTAGATGTTTAAAAACACACTTCAACACTAAATCACAGTCAAACTTTGAGGGAGGGAACCAGTGTCCCAACTAGCGCAATGTGCCTTGATTTAATGAGCAAACTATGGGGTATGAATCATTTCTGTCATTGCAGGTATTACAAATCTGCGCCTGAGGCAACCAGTGGTGATTGATAACGCAAATGATTACACATTGCCAATGGGAGATGGAGGAAGAGCAAGAAGCATGAGAGGAGGAAGAGAAGAAGGAGTATAATGACACAAATGATAATTACTGAATCTCTAATACCTGAATTCAAAGAGAATAGCACAGCTCTTTGCCCAAGACATTGCTTTTATTGCCTCTGCCACCTCAGATACTTAATCAGAGTTTCAGAATCAACCAAACAGCTGAATTCATAACATTTATTTCACTAAAGTAAAACTGGAACTACTTCCTCTGGTGTAAAAAAGATGAAAATGTGGATTTATTTAGATGTTTTCTCAGTATGAATGACTGTTAGCTAAGGCCCCCTTCATAAAGGATTAAAACCCTGCTATGCTCATGACCTACATGATCTATTAATGTGTCACTAAATCAGCAAAACATTTGGAAAACGTGAGGGTAAAGGTTAACCTGCATGGCTCTGCCAGATCTATGTGTAGCCTCACCTCTTGTTAAGTTGGGGACACACATACATCTGGAACCGCTCCATTTGAAACAGTCTATAAAAGGGAGAGATGTCTGGTATAATATTTTAGGCTGATTGGAGGACGAGCCAGGAAGTGTCTGCCTTTGATGACTTGTTTTCAGTCAATCACGGTAAATCAAGCTTTTGCAAATCCATTTGGTAGTAAAACACACACAGCAAAAAGCAAAACACATATTTACCATCAAGAAATACACAAAGTTTTTACCTTTGATAATTTTTCAATGAAAAAATCGTCTCTAGTCCTAAAACAGATTCAATATCTGCTTTTATGCGTACATCCACAGGCAGCCATGTTTGTTTTGCTTTGGCTGCCTGGTTCTTGCTGCCAGTCATACCTGAACACCCGCCCCCAAAGCACAATGATTGGTTCAAACATCTTTTTGACCAAAATAGACGGTTTTCAATGGAGCGGTACAAGACGGATTTTTGCGGAAAAGCAAGGCTAGGTAAAGGCAATAATAACACTAAATTAACTCTGGGTGTGAGTGTGTGTGTTTTACTCCTCTCTGTAAGTGGCCTTTTGATGGACTGGCAGCTTGTCTATGGCGTAACCTGCACGGGCTGCTTACAGGCATCAGCCCCTCCGTGAGCCTGAACAGGAACAAGCAGGTTAAAAAAAAAAGAATTGATAGATGGACAACAAGCTTCCGAGAGAGAAATAAAAAGCTTAAACAGTAAAAATAAATGCGACTATATAAATGTTTTTAAAAATATCAGATTGTGAGGTTTAAAAAGTGATTTATTGTTTTGATTTTTGGAAATGAAATGAATAGATTTGCAACGCATCTTAGTATTTTTCAAATTTCCACAATAACTTAGTTAAGGAGTCAATACAAAATGAAGGATTTTGTGACTTTTTATATGTGAAAGAACTGGTTGAGTCAAGTTATTAAGTACAAGAAAATGGAAGTAAACCCTTTAAATAACACATTAGAAATATACATTCCATGCTCTGCTGCCACCCTTTAAATGTTCTGCTACGGCTGGTCAGTAAAACCTCCCACAGTTTGGGGCCATAATAACAGCTTTAGCAGACCAACAAATTAGATTTCACTGAGAATTTTTGCTGTGTCACTCTGGCAGTGTGGAGAGCAGCTTGCTAATAACTGGACAGGTGTCCTGGTCTCCCAAACCAGACCTGACAGTCTTCTGTGGCACTCATTATGCCACAGCAGCTAAATGAAGAAAGTGAAACCCCCTGTGCCTTAAAAGCTGTTTGGTTCACCTGCTATGGAAACCTTTATCTGCCACAGAGTTATTTGAAGGTTATTAACTTGAATAAACATTCACATTCAGCATGGCTGCATGTGAAAAGTGCAGGTTAGAAGATGCATTCATGTTTATTTGAGTTAACAGTTTAGTTGCAACATAAAAAATCCGCCAGACTGTGGATGGACTTTTCAGACTCTTTTCAAGGTCTTACTAAAAATATAGTGGGCTTCCCATTACACATGATAAAAAATGATGGTTCCACCATGGTTTTGATATCTATAAAACTTCCATAGAGAAGTTATAGTGGTTTAATTGTCATTGGATGGACGATTAAACCAAAGCTGGCATCATGCCATAGCTATAACCCCATCACAGGTAAGTGCAGTGCTAGCTGTGTAATCATGGGAACCTGAGTCTCAGGTATACAGAAAATATCATGGAAAAAAACAATTTGGTGAGTACTAAGAACAGAAACATTCTTTGCCTTGACTCTGAAGTTTTCCAAATTTGTCAGAATCCAGCCACATTGTGACTGGTTGCCTTCATCATTTTCTTAAATCCATATCAGGACCTGCAAAACTTAAAAATATTTAAATCAGTGACTGATGGTAACTGTATTTTATTCGTGAATAAAAAAATATATATATATATCGTAACGAGATTTGTCACAAGCAGTTCAAACTGGAAGAGCCAAGACTCTCACTGCAGCTTCTTAATAACAAACTCATAGGAATCAGTTGAGTCAATGGATAAAACCAACAAACCCTGCAAAGGTGAAGGATGCAGTGAACTTTAGAGAGAGGAGAAGTAAAACACACGAAGGGATAAAGGCATCAAAACAGAGTAATAACTAGGTGAATGAAGGAGAACATTAAAGAAAGGTGTAGACATGGGGTGAATTGTGTTTGTGCCCAAGTTGCTCAGACCAATCCTCCTGTTCTTGGCTGGCAGATGGGTCCTGTCGTGGCACCGCCTGAAAAATGGTGTGCCAAACCGACACCTTCTCCAGGAGGCTACACACACACACAATGTTCTCTTGCAATTTCACTTCCTTACTTGCCATCACGGCCACAGTACTGACAGATTGAGAGCAAACAGGCAGGCAAGCAATCAGCTCAGACACCTGAGAACAACCTGAGGATGCCTACGCTCGCTGGCAGGAGGAAAGGGCCGCTGGCTACATTGCAAAACACCAATTAGGTCGAAAAAATGCTCCATTAAAGGACCAATTAAAGAGCCATTATAGAGACAGGAGACAAGTGATTCATGTTAGTGCAGAACTAACACCTGAACAACGAAGTTGAATTGGACTGCCACATGGTCAGACATCACAATCAGATGCTGAGGTTGTTTCTAACAAAAGCTGATGTTAAACAGTCAGAAAGCTCATCGTTAAACGTGTTCATTCCCACATTTAGTGAACAGTAAAGAAGCCAAACCTTTAAATCACAGTGGGCAGATAATTTTCATTCAAGAACCCAAACAAGACATTTCGACGGTAAGTGATCCTTATCTGAGTTAAACTACATTTAGAGAACAAACAGACTATTTTCTTGCAACCGTTGAATTCCCGTTCAGTTGTTAAAGCACAGTGAAGTTCAGGTGAGGTAAAGTGTGGTTTGAAGGCTTCAAGCTGAAATCTTTGCACAATCACTTAACTATGTGATTGCTTTCTGTTTCTTTCCACTGATGTGGCTTCTCCTGACAGGTTTCTGATTCTAGGAGTGTGTATGTGAGAATCTGTGTGTATATCTGAGTGAGAAAGCCAAAGACGGGCAGAGACAAGTGTCCTTCTACTTGATATCTCATCCTCCATCAGGACCAATCAATACAATCCCTCAGAATTAGTGTCACAACAGAATGAATCAGCCTGTCGTACAGAGCATACACAAACACACTCACTCACACAAAAAACACAAACTTTGTATGCTGTTCACCCCCCCACACACACACACACGCTGACATTTTTACTGTTTATTAAAGCAACAACCGTGCAGTAAACATTCTGTAGTGATGTATGTTCATTTGATTGCACGGTTAGAAAGATCAATCAAGAAGATGTGGGTCATTAAACAGTGAGTCAAATCAGTGTAAAGATGGACAACATGCCCACATGGGTGTAGATGTTGCATCACAATCCAACCCCCCCCCATGATGCTGATTACAGTTCTCAATCAAAGATCCACAGGAGTCTCTGCAATTACTGAATTTAGAAGTGGTGATGGTGTAGTTCTTTAAATTTCTTTAAAAGAAGAAACACTAAATATCATAGAAATCATCTTTAGGAATAAAAACAGAGGAATGTGAATCTTTGTTTTGTATCTTCTCGTGTCCACTTCATCTGCCACTCCATGCCACGGATCGCACACTGTCAGCTCAGACTTCTGTTTTATTTTCACACTTTATTTACTGTACACTCTCTTCATCCTCTCCACCCGACCTGACTCATTAACTCCACTCCACACATCTGTTCTCGCTCCAGTATGTGCTTCACATTGCCAGTTTGTTGCATGTCTTTAGTTGTTTAAATCCAGCGCCATAGTCTAAGCCACAGTTTACTCTTTGTGTACCTTGTTTCTATACCTCGACTTCGCCTCTCTGTGTTCACATACCAGCAGCGAGATGTCAGATTTCACCTCTCATCTGTTTAACTCCAGAGACTTTTCTCCTGATAACCTCTCTAGAGCCCTGCGAGGCCCGAGGGGACCGACAGCCCGAAGACCCGCGGGCCGGGCTTCAGGCCCCTCGGGAGCGGACACGCCAGACACTGGCCGGGCTCTGGCTTTTATTTTTACCTGTAAATGAAAGCGATGTGTTGTGTTCATTGTTTATCTTAAATGGCGACATTTGAATGCTACATCCGCTCTTCCTGCCCCAGTCCCTCTCTCGCCGGCCCCCTGCTCTTTCACACCCCAAACGCCAGCGACTGTCTGTGGAGTTATCACTACAGGCTCATCTGGCCCACTCGGTGCTGAATGTTCCAGCAGCAACAGCAAGGAGCGCTCGTTTAGTGCAGCTGGACGGGTTATCGAGGAGAGGAGGACTGGACTTGCCCCCAACACTGTTGATGCTGTTCTGTTTCTCCATGATGCCAAGAAGTACAGTAGGCTTAAAGATGTTTTTTTATTTCAAAATAAGGTCAACTGTTAGCTACTGTGTTGTCATACATGTCAACTCTCCCGAGTCCCGATTTTCCCAGGAGACTCCCGGATTTCAGTGCCCCCCCCCCCCCAAAGAGCCAACTTTCTCTGGAATTTCTCCCGATTTCTGACAGTTTCCGCCGTCCGTTGTTTCCGACCGGCTATTTATAGCGATAACACCTGAAGGATCATCTTACGACCACAGATTAAATGCTGAAAACGGTCCCACGTTGCAAACGCGACTATCAAACCCCCGCTGCGATACTACTCACAACTACTACCGCGCAACACCCCCCTCGCTCTTACACGACCAGCGCCACCCTCCGCTCCAACACACCTCAACCACAGTCTCCCTAATTCTCCATAAATGTCTCTCTAATTCTGAGTTCTCAAGGTTCACATGTATGTGCATTGTTCGATCATGCACAAAATAAGGGGGCGTGCCGGGCCGTGTTCGGGCTTGTTAAATCTGAAAACCTATTGGGCCAGGCCGGGCTCAGACTCAGAATAAAGGTCTGAGCAGGGCTCTAAACCTCTCTCCCAAATCAATTCCCTACAGACGACCTGTTGGAAAAGGCAACATCTAGCTGTCACTTCTGGAAGGCAGTCCCATCACCTACCTATGACTCTCCACTGATGTCATCACACCATTGGCTGCCCATGCTACTCCTCATTGCCCTCTTGAAGAGCCTGTTAGAGCCGCTATAGAGAGTTCTGATTGGCTCAAATTTTATGTCATCATTAGTTGCAACATTAGTTTGCCTGTTAGCGAGATTATGGAAATTATGGATTGATTTTGATGAAATTTTCAGGAAAGCAAGTGGCCCAAGAAAGAAGTGAGTAGATTTTGGGGGGGATCCGGATCACTGTCTGGATCCAGGAATTTGTTCATCATTGTAAGATGGGGGTGTTTTTAACATACCTGCATGTAACTCTACAATAAATTGTACAGATGCTTGAAAAAAAAAAAAACAAGTGAGAATTGATCTGGATCATTACAAAATGATCAAGAAAAGAAATAACAGGAACCCTTTGGATTATTTTCACAGCAAGAAAAAAATGATGATACAGACTTGCCAGAAACACCAAAAAAACAGTCGAGACACTGTGGAATCAGAAGTGTGTGTGACAGAAAAAGCTCCAGAACTACATACAGAAGAAATCTACTATTACTGAAAAAGGGATTTTCTTTAATAATTACTGAACTATTAATGGTTATCAATGTCAATCCAATTGGTAAAAGTGTTTTCATGGTCAAAAAAATCTGATAATGTCGCTACAACAAAGGTGAGACTCTAATTTTCAGTGCAAATCACAATATGGTGGAACTGAGGTGCTTGTCAGATGGTAGCACATTGACCTACACTAGATAATATGTATGTTTTTATGGGGTGACATTCATCTTCATAGATACCACAGAGTGAGAGAGACAAGCTGAGACACATAAATGGTCAATAAGTAATAAATGAACAGGACAAGAAAATGGAGGGGGGGGGGCGGGGGTGTTGTGAGGTAGTTGAAAGTAATTTTTTATTAATTCAGCACAGAAATACAAAACTAAGCTTCCTACATCACACAGACTTCACGTTTGTTTGTTTATTTATTTAGTTGTTCATCTGTTTGTCAGATGTGATGATGATACGAGAAACATTGCAGCACAAATGACCACCCCCCCACCAAAAAAAAAAAAAGATGACAACCAAACTGATCATGAGGTAAATTATTTCATATTTTTCAGTTAGTTAGTTAGTTCAGTTTCAGTTTCAGTTTGATAAATTTCACAATTACCTAATCTTCCCAAACAAAACAAACATTGTCATGATAGAACAACTACATAAAGGATATAAAACAAGTGGCCCATCAAGGACATTTTGATCCATTCTGTTATTTTTTTTTTTTATATTTTATCAAAAATACATTTAAGAATAGACCCTTTATTACATTCAAGTGTTGAGATTAAGGAGGTGTGAGGTTTGCTCTTCTTTTTAATGAAAGTTGTTAATGATCATTTAAAACAGTTTTTGTTTATATGTCCTCTTGGTTATATTTGTTGTTTAGTTTATCTAGTTTAATACATTTTTTTCTCCCTTTGGTCTTTATTTATTGTCATTTTCTTGCAGCTGCTTGTCATTCAGCTCATCACACACCTGTTCCCCATCTGTTAATCAGCCCAGCTGCTCCCATGCTGGAATCAGCTCTCCCCGTATAAAAACTCCCCAGTTTCTCCAGCTCTGTTTCAACCTCCCTGTGCAGTTCAGCCTTTTCAGTTCCTTTCAGTTTATTTGTGTTCCAATTTGAGGTGTTTTTATTTCACTCATTCACCAACTCGTTTAAGGTTTTCCACTGAGTCATCTAGATTTTAAAACCCATTATGACTTCAAGCTTAATAAATAAACAAACTCTAAGTTTTTCCTCCCTAAAATCCTCCTTTCTACCCTGCAAACACACAGAAAATGAAAACTCTCAACATGTCAAATACCCAAGTATCGTCATTGGTGAATGCACACACAAAACAAGGTCACTATGAGCATCAGTGTGACCAACAGTGTTGAATATTTGGACTAGAAACAGTGTTTGGTGCCACGTCAAACACCAAACAGTTGTCAACAGGATTTAGTAGGTTTGCAGATTTTTTGTTTATCTGTCAGATGAGATGATTCTGGGTGAAGTAACCAAATGTGTGGCGTTTTATTTATGTCCTTTAAAACACATGCACATGAGGAGTTCAGGATAGGAGGAGGAACATTGCTGAGAGGGTTCTAAAATGGTTCGGAAGCTCAAGGTGTTACATATTCAGAAACACTTCTCATAGCAACAATGGTGTATTTCTGCTGTATTTTAGTTCTGACTCTGCTGTGACACTTTACACATGTCTATCACAGGGATTCAGATCACATGAAATCATTAACATTTCATTTGCATACTGTTTTTTTTCCTTCATTTGGGAATAGTGGTGTTAAAAATACACGCTGTCCTGAAATTAAGAGACTGAAAAGAAATAACGAGGGGAAAAAAGGGGCAAAGTGATGAAACGTGGATGTTTTTTTCTGTTACGTCACATGGTTGTACAAAATTTGCAACACACCACCTACTGTACCTCATCCTGTTGCTGACTATCAATCTCCACTGATACATTCATGATGGCGCTGGTGGGAATCTGTATAGAAAATGTCTCTCTATTCATTAAAATGAGCACATTGTGAAATGCTGAGATATAAACACGTGCACATTTCCCTTCTGCTGCTGTTTTATAAGTGTTAAACAGCTTCCAGGGGAACGTGTATTTATTACTTCACATCTGAGAGACTTTCTTTATCTAAATTCAAGTTACCTTGAAGGAAATCCAACTATATCTGTAAAACTCCAACATGAAACTCCCCGAGGTAGAAAGAAGTGATAAGATCCAAAAATAAAGTGCTGAGTTAACACGTTTCAAGAAAGTGACACAAAAATGTGTTTAATAATCAGAAGACAGTGAGGGAATTTCCTTTTTGGGTTTGAAGACTTTTTAGATTGTGGAAACTAAAATATGCTGATTTACTTTCTTGTTCTGGAAAAAAAAAAAAAAACTATAAAGTCCTTGTGTCCTGTCTGTTTTATACACACACATCAGGTTTTTTTATTTTTTTTGGCTGCCTAAACTTTGTTTATTTGATCTAATTTGAGGGTTAGACATTAAAATAACATACATAGTGGGTCACATTTGGAAACCTCATCTTACTGTTGTTGCTACATCCTGTTATCTTTCCCTTCTCTGCAGTAAACCAGATTATTTAAAATCATATTTCTGTTACATTTATTAATTATGAAGTCCACATTTCTTTTTAATTGTTGCTCTTTTTTTATAATTTATGCTAATAAGTTAATGTCTTACTTTATGTTTGCCGTGTATTTGAAGTAACGCTGGTGACAGACAAATTACAGCATATCAAAACTACAAGTTTATAGAAGAGGAGGGGAAAAAAAAAACCTCACCCAAAAATGGAAGTTACTGAAATGTGTAATGTGCAAAAGTGTAATCAATAAAAATGGAGACATAACTAGAGAATACAATGAGGATGACAACAATGACCTAAAATGAAAAATCTGAAACTTGGAATGAGGGAGTAAATGGCAAACAGACAGCAGGTGTGATTGACAAATAAGAACTGGGTGTGTTTAAAGGGCAGAAAGCAAAGCAAGCAGATATAAGACTTAAAACTGAAACTAATAGAAAGTCATGGTAGTTTCAGTGTGACTCAACTTGAAAGCACAAAATATAAAAACATCAGAGACTCTCTGGGGCTAAAAGCTTAAATTTTCCTTATACAAGTTAAATTTTACTGACTGTCAACAAAGAAAACGACAAACATTTGACAATATTTGAATATTAACATTATGATACACTTTTTTTTTTCATATAGCTCAACTTAAAGGTCAAACATCATTCAGATGGGAAGAAAATACTTTACACCCCTAATGAGTAGAGATGCCTTTTTAATTTCTACACATGGTATTCTCATGCTTCCCCTTAAATTTAGTGACAAGGGGCCGCTTTTCATTTGCAGTTTGACGGCTGAGTTTCGGGGGGGTGTCCCTGCTGGCTGGTGCTGATGGCTGCAGAGAGGCAGCGGAGTGACTGACGACTCAGAGCCTGTCTGTCAGACAGAGTGATGGCTCGGAGACACTCTGTGACAGATGAGGCGAGACGAGGGTGGGAAAAGAGGGGAAGGAGGAGGAGAAGGAGAGCCTGGCAGCTTTGTCTTTCAGTCGTGGCAGATATGGGAAATGGGGACAGCAAAAAAGTAAAAGTTGCAAGCTCTGAAGTGCTGGTTGTGTTGCTTGTGGATTATCAGCAGGCACCTACACTTGTTGACACTGTTTTCAAGAAGGATCAAACAGAGAAAACATCCTTCATTAAGCCTTCATCCATCTAGTGTTCAGCAACAGCAATGATCCTTTGCAGCCAGTGTGAAAGCTCTCACCCTCAGCCATAATGGGCAACCTAATCAGGTAAGTTATTAATCAGCAAGTAGTTAATTAGGCTTGGGAAGGCTGCTGAAGAGCAGTGCTTCAATCAGTCAAGCACTGACAGTTTGAGGAGATGGATTAATAATACTCCCTGATTATGAGCCTAAACACAGATGGGAACTTTTGTGGCACTGAACAGTTTTTGACACAAAGATTATTTGGTTTTTGTCACATTCTGTTGACCAGCAACCGTCTTTTACAGTTTAATCTTCTCCACCCTTCCAGCTTTCCTTTACATGATCTGTGATGTTTTCTTTTACTCATGGCTGCATTGAAACATTTTGCACATTCACTTTGTAAAGAAACACGAATGTGGAACAAACCCAAAGTGTTATATTCCAGCAGTTTATTTACATATTTTGATGCTTGGACTTCCATTTGGTAGAAAACAATCTGAAAAACCTAACCTGGGTTACACCATCACCCTCAGACACTCACACGGATCATGTAATACAGTCATGACCTGTTGCAGCTGCACTATTTGGGAACAAATCTTGCCATGCTAAGTAACAATTATGCTAAATATCGAGCATTAGTTTTGTCCTTTTCAAAATGTTTTCATGATAGCATTTAGCAGGTCAGCTATAGCTACAGCCCCTACTAGTTGGGACCATAATATTTAAATATACTGTATATACAAACATAAGGCAAAGAACATTCTGATGAGTGATTCCTTATTTATGATTTAATTACTGAGTTTCAATCACGTTCCATAGTATTTACTCATGTTATTAAAGGTCTGTCTAATTATTGTCAGTTCTCCAAAACCATGTGTCCAGCTTGGTGCAAGGATAAGGCTTATCCCAGGGTAAATTTGCACCTTGCACTCTGAAAAGTTGAATTCATTTACATATCCTTAGCTCCAGAGCAGTCAATCATCTGAGTGTCAGGCAAAGTGCATCTCCTGGGGTCACACGTGGTTTTCACTCTCAGGTTTGCCTCCTCTAGACCCAACAAATTCAGGACAAGGAGCAGAACTGAGACGTATTAGCATAAAACCCTCTCCTACCTCTCTTCGTCTGCCCTTCACACATTCCCTGACAAGTCCTGTTTCCTCCTTGTTGAAACTAATTGGCCTGCCTTAGAAACTGAGATTTTACAATGCGGACACTTTTCTTCCTGTTTAGACTCAAAGCTGTTCGATCATGAGTTTAGGAAGTATCTGTATTCAACGCCATTGTACTTAAAAAGTCTGTTAGCTTTAGAAAATCAGTGTTGTGCAGAACTGAGCCTTTTGGCTTTTAACCTAAAGTTGTAAGCTTAAGTTCCAGTAATCTGGTTCTTGTTTTGCGTAAATGCATGTTATTCAAGGGTCAAAGCTTTTATTGTCATAAACAGTAAAGAAACATGTTTCCCTGCACAATGAGATTCTTATTTTGCTGCCCACACTAGATGCCAAGGGTGCGTTTAAAAATAGGTATAAAATAGATAAATAATAATATAAAGAGAAACATTCAACAATATAATCAAAACATAATCTTTACAGAATACAGACTATGAAAAATATAGGCTATATTCTATGTACATACTGTATTTGAAGATAATGTGCAACATTAACATTTTATGTGCAACTGTCAGTAATAAAAATGGTGTGCAAAGATACAGTGTGCAAACAGGAAGCGTAAACATTCGAGCAGTTACATTTCTGCAACTGTAGTTTGACAGATTAATTCAACAGTCGGTCAAAAATAGTGCAAATAATTTGTGCAAAGTATAGGTTGATGTCCGGGGGGGGCAGGATATGTCTCTTTATTCTGCTCACTGCCCTGTGATGCTGGTAGTGTCTGTTGATGATGCACAAGCAGTCGTTTGGGGTTGTGAAGTTGCACGAATGACAGCACAGCACTCCGATGTTAAAGCCTTCACTGTTTTGACTGCATTTTCTGAGCATCCAAAAACCTCCGAGGCTCAACGCGACATCCTTCCCTCGAGTTTTTCTGTAGGAAACTTTGGAGATGAGAAGCTGTTGGATTTGTCAACCTCTCCCTTGTTTCACGGATGTGGTGATGAATCAACTTTGAGACTGAAATAATTTTTGAGGCAGAGACTCTTTTCTCTGATGACAGTCTTACAGTTGCTTCATTGAAGACAACCAAAAGTTGAAGGCACTTATTGATGATCAACACTGCTGGTAGAATGTGTTCAGAGAGAACAAGCCTGTTGCTATGGCCTCATGCTCCTCCAGCAGACACTGGAACATCAAATGGGTGCCATTCCATCTATTTTCAACCGTTTCTGTTTTGCAGTGGCACTGGACCTAAAGAAGCCAACTATCTGCCTTGATTGCAGACATAAATAACGCAGGGCTGGAATTTGCTCTATGGCTTTTTTCGCCACCAAATTTAATGTGTGAGCAAAACAAAGCATATGCTGAACTTGTGCATTGTGCACAGGATGCCATATTTGGTGCATTATCACTTATTGTGTTCTATCTCCCATGAATGCAGCAGGACACTCTTAGCCTCCTTCAGATGTTCAGCTGTGTGTGTCTCAGGAAAACTTCAAGGACATCAGAGTATATTGTTTTCATTGATGTAATGACATGTCACAGCAAGGCATCCATGTTGACTGAAGTCCACATATCAAATGTCAAGCACACAGTTTTGGCCTTTTTCACTTCTTCCAGTGTCTTTGCTTTCAATGTATTTCTAGATGAGAGGATGTAATTGAGAAAGTTTCTTGACAAAATTCTTGAACCTCTCATCTTCCACAATTGAGAGGTTTTACAGTACAATCAGGTCAACAAGAGCTTCAATCCAATTCTCTTTGCTTTCCTATAAGGAAAACGCTTGCTATGTATCATAAATAGTAAAATCATAAATATTCTTAGTGGAATAATAATAATGTAGTAAAATTGCACAAATCAACAATTTATGAAGGAAATGCAACTGATTTGTGATTCTACATAAAGTGACATTTACATACTGAGAACAGGCTCTCTTGATTCAGTAATGGGGGTGCAGTGCTGGAACTGATGCAGGAATCAGGATGTTTGCTTCTTAGATGTCTCCGTATTGCTGTTGCATTGTTGCAAAAAGCAAGTTGCATGCAATGTGCACATTTAAAGAGGCCCTTCAATTAAAAATGTTTTTTCTGAGGTTTCTGTTGAATATTTTAGCTCCACAGGTGTTCTTACCTTCATAGTGGGTGTGAAAACAGGTCAACAACTTCTCTTTCAGTTTTTATCTCTCAAACTACGCAGGTGGCGATAACACCCGAGTTCTCCCGAGTTTCGAACGGCTGGTACTTGTTTCGTCACAGCTCCTCGTTAGTAATCGGCAGCTCCTGCAGTTGAAACCACGCCTACCATGCTGCTGGCTAAAAGCTGTTAGCATAAGACGTAGCAAACAGGAAGACACAACGTCTGACGTTGCCATGCGCAGCAGGGCAGGAAACAGTATACCTTAATCTCATAGGCTAGTTTGTTAGCCAATCNGAGTCCAGCAAATTCAAATAATGAATATTAATGAGTCGCTGCCCGAAACCAGCCGAATCTTCCCACAGATAGATTAAAAGGTCTGTTAATCAGTGTTTCCTAATGTTTTTTAGATATAAAATGTTTCATATTACAGGTTAGTACTTAATAAATAACCACAAAGTTGTGAAATTTGTGTGAAATGACCTCTTTAAGATTTTTTTGTGTGTCTGACTGCTGCCACAATTATTTCCTTCTGTTTGACTCATCAATCAGTATTTGTATGTCTTGGTTTGCGTGTTTCCTTCACACAGACACACACACTTGTAATTATCTCTTTTTTTCTATTTATTGAAATTAACTTCCAAGAGGTTTAAGTCACTAAAACCTCTCAAGAGTCTTCTGTGTGTCTGCATCTCAGAGTGGACAAAACTCAACAGGTTTTGGACTTGTATTCTTGGAGACTGATTAAACAAAAATATATCAAGGGAACGTTCTCCACTGTTATTTTTCTTAATTACTTTCAAGTTTTACACTGAAGCTGAGAGATTAAGTATGAAGAATTTTGATTGGTGATATGACCATCTGGGTGCCACTGTCCCCTCCTCTAATTGACTTCCTGGTGTTTCCTCCTACAGCGATGATCTCCAATCAGCCATCTGCCGTGTCATCTCGGTGCGCCACTGCTCTGCCCTTCCCTCCGTCCCCTCTCCATGTTAACACCGCCCCCCCGCTTGTAATGTCAAGATACTATGTTCTCAAACAACTATTAAACGAAACAATTTCTAGAAATGGTTAGTCCTGACCTGTCCTGTCCTTCCTTGAGCAATCTTTCCGTTACAGCATGTATAGGGTTGAGCGGCGTGTGGAAAGGCCCTCCTGTGATGGACATAATACACCAGGACAGATGGCCTCCACTCCCACAAACCCCACCTCTGCACACAAACATTAGCATACACAGACACACGCCTGAAGCACAGCCTGAGCATTTGGTGGTGATTGTTGTTGCCTGTTCCAGTACTAGCCTTATTCTGTCGCTCAGAGCAGCAGGAGAGAGCTACATCTGTGCTGCGTTTGCTTGTGATGCCGGTACAGAAATAGAAGTTGAATGAAGGAGTTGGTGTTTGAACCCTCCATTCTGCTCTCTGACATCTTTTTAGTAAAAAAAATAGACCTCCTAGGATGTGCTCATTTTTGTTTGTGTGTGCTGGGTTTTTCGTGTTATAATCACCTTCACACCCTGACTAGGCAACAACAGGTGTGAAAACATTTGGTTGGGAGTGGATGATGTGCACAGATACAATAGGGTTCAACATACAGCAGGAAAAGCATAAGCTGAAAAAAAAAAATCCATTGTGCGGTGGTTATTTATGTGGAGGGGTGGGACTTTTAGATCCGATACTCCAGCCAGCCACTAGGGGGCACATGTTCTGTTTTTGGTTGGTCAGGATTACCTTTCTGTGTCCAGTCTACATTTATATACAGTCTGTTTTTGACCAAAAGAAGAATAAACCCAACAGAAAATAACTTTTGAATATAATTACATCAAATTGCTGATGATCAGATGATGTAAAAATTAAAATTATGGCATGTACTGCAGGGAAATATCAAAGATAACAAACTTGGTTGCTTACAATAGTTATGTGGGCTTTTCACCATTACTAATCTATTCAATAAGAGTGAAATGTACAAGGAGAGCTCAGTATGATGTCTGGATTTTCTTTTTTAGTTTGTTTGTGGCTGATGTAAATCATTATAATACTGCTATAATGTAGCACAAACAGAGTCAGAAAATGACCAAATTACCCCGCCCCATCCAGACCTCGTAACTTGCCTTCAAATATTTGCATATTCATGTGCATTTAACTCTTAATAAAGATTAGTTCATTTGTAAAAGTTAATTTCGAAACTCTTTGTGATCGGGTTCTCTTTCCTGGAAACCAATTGCATAAAATCAGCATGATCGCACCAACGAAAATGATTCAGTCCAAACAATCATCACACACAAGCTTTGGACACGTTAATTAGAAATATGAGCTTTTAACGCTAAAACTAATGATGTGTTGCAGTTCATTTCAACAAATTGCTGATAATAAAAGCAACCAGGCAATAACACAATTCACTGTCTCTCGTCTGGATGTAAAATGTTTTTATTTTTCTAGAAAGGAAACTTTAAGCTGCATGTCGGATCTATGGACTGGAATTAGTTTTATCATGGATATCTGAGGTATATTTAAAAAAAAAAAGCTTGCGTATTGCACTCATGAGACCGACTTTTGACGTCACGACTTCCTTAAGATTTGAACTCTTCTCACAAACCCTCAAGGGCACAAGTGTCCTAAATAACTTACACAACACAAGCAGGGGGATTTGTCCAAAGGCTCTCTTGCAATTGACAGGGAAATTGATATGTTTATGCTAATCCTAAACCTCTAAGTTGACAAAGACACAAAGTGATAGTTTCATTTGCTACAAAAGCAGCAGGGTCGACAATCAACTGTTATATATTAAGGAAAGCCCCTAAGGAAGGATCTATCAAAGTGATTACATTCAAATAGAAGAGTTGCATGTTCTGGGTTTTATCCTTTGTGCTGTGTCTTCAAATACTCCTTGAGAACTTATGGCACTACTTTTCCTATCTAATTGGTTTATTTTATTTATTATTTTTAATGACAAAGCATTGCGTCTGAGTCAAAACAAGAGGAACTAAAATCTTCTGAATGATGCTACAGAGTAGCTATAAGGCAGAAAATGACTGGAGTTGTAATTATAATCAGGATGAGATCATAGTCCAATAACAGGGTTGCTGAAAACAAGGAGGAGGAAAGTTTAAACGAATCACTTGCAAAAACGAGCAATAAAACAGTCTTAAGTCGTGTTATCTGTGTTCCAGGGCACAGAATTCCAAATCCATCATGCATTATTAATATGTTTTATATTACAAATAATGTATGCACGCTTTCTGCACTTGCTCATCTTAGATTAAGAATGGAGCCGTTGATTAAACACTTTGTGTCTGAAATGATTGTGCAAACACCAAGGCAACAACCCGGAGAATAAAAGTCCATGCTGATAGCAGCATAGCAACTTTGGTTGTTTTATACATGTCACGGACCACGTTTTAACAAAATTTAAAGTTTGTCCCTCAAAATGTTCAGTCAAATACATTTCACTACACCGGTTGCAATGAAGTTTGTTGTTTTGAATTATTTGCACACATCAACACTGAAAATCGTTGTTTTATGTCCTTTTTGTTAGCTTTTCACACTTAATGACTCTTATTTTTGTATGTTAAAGGCAGAAATGGCTGCAGAAACTTATGTGAGTTAGAAAAAACTCCTGAATTATGCTGTCTATCAAATGTTGTTTAGCTACCACCAGTTGGGAAGTGTGACTGAAGACCAGAGAGGTGCTGAGGTAAGTGCAGATTATCCTCCCAATCTTCCAAATTACCTGCTATGTTTCTGCTTTTAATGCTTGATCCTCACTTTAATGGTGAAGACTGGGCCTCTCAGCTGCTCTTATTTAGAAAAGCTATTTCTTTTTGACCAAAACTTCTTACTTTTCCAACAAAATAGTTATGAAAGACTCCTTAAACCAACAAATCTGTCTATATAACTCTATGATCATACATTTTTTTGTTTTGTTTGAATAATAACAGCCTGGTCCTATAAATAAAATATTTTCTGATGTATAACATTTTGAATTTTAACTAAAAAGCTCTAATGAACTAAATCCTTAATGTTTTCTTACCAATAAAGTTATTCAAGCATCCGTTTCACACCAGAATATAGTGAATTAGTCATAAAATAGCCTCTCATGTGCCTTTTGTCTACCTGTAAATAATTTCAAAGTTTCATCTCGTCCTACATCAAATATTTAAGTGGTTCCCAGAGTAATAAAGTTAGGATTGATTAGAGGACGTACCCCTGCCTTTGGACGCCCGAGGCGGGATGAAACCAATAAGAGAAGTAATTAGATGAAGAGGAATGGGAGAGAGATTGAGATGGACGGAGCTGCGTGCCTGTTTTTGTGTTGCCAATTGCTCTTAACAAATTTACAATAAAAAGAGTTGCTTTAATTCAGATGCCCTGAAGAAGAGCTTCCATATGAGGTAAAGCTAGACCAATAAAATCTGACACATTTGATCATGTGCACTGAGGTGAACAGATGTGCAAGACTGTTGGTAATAAAGCAGTTCTTGGAAGCAAATGTGTGCGTAAAGGCACAGAGGGACTTTTTTTGCAATAAATGATGAACGTAGACTTAAACGTTTAAGGTATGTGTGCGCCATCTAGTGGTAAAATCTGAGACGCTTCACCTGGCTGCTCAATATCGCTTGAAATTTTAGTGCAAGGTTGGTGTATTCATGTACAAATATCTGATATTTATGGATTAAGAAAAGCATAAAGGGAATTTATACATGAGAAAAAAAATTACTCTTCAAATCAATATTTGTACAAATTGATTGCGGCAACAATGTTGCCTGGTAAATTGCATAAAAATGTATTAATGCCAGAGGTTTTCTGTTATACAAGTTATCTTTATTTTGTATCTTGGAAACAGAAGCATTTTATTACAAATGCATCTTATAATGATCACAAATGTTGAAATTGATTCGTGACTGCAATCACAAACCAAATCTCTAATGTGCCGTAGAAAAACAGGTTTTGAACATTTCTGAAAAATACATGACAGTACTGGATATTGCACTTGTGAACAAATCGGCATCGATGGCGTCCTCGTATCATGTGGTTGAAGGACTTTCTTTGTCTTTCTTCCTGAACTATTTGTTTTTTCTTTGATCTGTCAAATTCAACAGGATTTTTTCAACAGAATTGAATTGTTCAAGAGAAAGATGTGCATGTCCAGGTTTATGGGACGTAAACATGTCCTGGATATTTTTACAGCAGGTTTAAGCTACATTTCATTTGGACAGATAAGACATCTCAAAGTCAGTAGTCCGTTTGGTTTAAGTCACTATGTCACAGGAAGGTGTGAAACACTCGGGTTTTCAGACTCTTTGTTCGAGGAACGTTCCTTGTTGAGAACTTGATCACCTTGAACATATTTGAACAGCTCCCCAAACTAAAGAATGGGAACCAATGTTGGGTCCGTTTGTTCCCGTGAAGGTTCCAAAAGGATGAAGAGCAGCGCTGGAAATCCTCGATGCTGACCACGTACTGACCCGGACCCCACTGAGATACTCGAACCAGAGTCACAGAGGAGGCAAAACCACAGGTGTGAGGAGAGACGCCGTGGAACACACACTCCCCGGGCCTTACAGATGCTCCTCTCTCCCAGATTATTCCAGCCTCCTCTGCCACTCCCATCCCACTGAGATTACAGAGGGCCAAAAGGCTCACCTCCTCCAGGACCTCACTATCAGGAAATCGAAGCAGGATGGCAACGAGACGGGGGACTGCACCTCGACGTAGTAACAACTCCTGCTGCTTAGCTTGAAAGGACAGAAAAAAGGGTGTTTATGATAAAGTTTAAAAAATATTCATAATAAACATAACAGCAGTGTTTCTGCTTATACAACGATGCTATGCTTTTGTGTATTTTTAAGGTTAAAATTAAACAAAATTTGACTCAGAAAATACGACTCTTATCAAACTAAAGGACAAAGACTTTGTCAAGCTACAAATCCTAAATTAACTTACAGCTGTCATAAGACATGCGTGAGATGGCTCTTGCAGCATAAATTAGCAGCTCTTCGTTTGTACTGGTCAGAACCGAAAGCAGAGCTGAAACCAAGCCTGCGTCACTAAAACCTTTACGAACCACAGCTGAGGAAAAACAAATGTCGAAAAAGAATTCTTTTAAGAAATCACAATTTGTGTCTAAAAAAAAATATCTAGAATTTGAGAACAAAAATCAGCTTCAGCTACCAGTGTATTAGTAAATAAACAACGGGGTCTGTATCTGTGTGAATAACCTACATTCCTTGGCAAGTTCAGCCACCAGTTTTGCGGTCAGCAGAGTCAGAGGACCTCTGCGCCTCAGAGACAGGGTCAGGATTGGAAGGATCCCACTAACCACTATCTGCTCTGCAGCTCCTTTCTCTGGACACAAAGAGTCACATACAAACTTTAAGATCCAACTAACTGTTTGACTGATTAAACTCTACAGTTTGTTTATATTCTTAATCTTTGATCATGTGATCTGACTCGTTTTATACCTGTTGCTAATAATGTGAGACTAACATAAAGCTTAACATCAGCTAAAGACTTATTCAGCTCCACACGCTATCAACCGTGAATCAGTGAGGCTTAATGCTGCAGTTTGTGGTGTAGCAACATACAATTAACTCAAATACATTATTATATTGTCAAAAATACTGGAATACTCCTCAGATCATTGAATTCAGGAGTTCCAACCACGTCTATGACATCTAAAATAAAAAGATCTGGTCATGTATCTGTTGCTCTCAAGAGTTTTAATGAGTTTAGGTGTGATACCTGTGTGATGGGACAGTTTGTGAAGTTTTCTCATGGCTACAACAAACTGGAAGCAAATCAGGACATGCTGAGGCAGTAACTGTCAATCATAACAGATCTGTGGCCGTCAGATTAACTCAAGGGCTTTGTGCAGAGAGCGACATAGAATGGGTTTCTTTAGCCGAGCCTTGCATCACCAAGTTTAGAGCAAAGTATCAGATGCAGAGGAGTAAATCACGTCACCTCTGGACTCCAGCGCAGAGGAGACGTGTCCTCTGGAGTCAGGAGTCCCATTTCTCTCTGTTGGTCTGATGGATGCAGCTGGGTTTGGTAGTTTCTAGGAGAACGGTACTTGTTTCTGACTAAATGGTGTTAACTGTAAGGTTTGGTGGAGGGGGCATTATGGTATGGGGTTTAGGAGGACTTGTGTGGAGACTGTGTTCCAAGACTAAGTCTGCACTTCTGGAAAACTGGTCAAAAAATCTCAAACTTTGAGAGAAGTCTTCCCAGAATACCTCAAGATGTTCCAGCTACGAAGGATCAACTCCACCTTAAACCCAACAGGTTCAGAATGGGCATGTGAAGGCACAAGTTCTGATAGTCTTGGCAAGATAATGTACAATATCTCAAAATGTTGATGACTGAAGCCAAATGAACTTACTTCTTTCCTTAATGTTTGTCAGCACTGTGTTCAGATGAGGTCTAAGTTCATCTTCAATCAGCTCCACACCAAGAACTCTGATAGCGCCCAGCGCATTGTTCAGGTTCTCTATGGCGGCACAATCAAACAGGAATAAATGAATCAGAAATAAAAGGCCACATCAAATAAAATACTGAGACTGATGAATAAGAGATCCATACATACGAATATAATGTCATGAGTAATATTTTTAAATATTGGTTGCAGGTATTTATGCAGTCATTATTTTAAGGATGGCAGACATTTTTGTTGTGTTAAAACACAGGAAAACAAAAGATTTTTAGTGCTTTCACTATTTGGGAAATATTAATAACTTCACTAATACATTTAGATTAAAAATCCCTAATTATCAGCTCATCCAGAGCCAAATACATCAATAAACTTTCTGTTTTTCATTTTTGTTAAAGCCCAAAATGTTCAACCCAAACAATTAGTTTTTCAAACATTAACATTTTATTTCAAAATATTGAGAAAATGCCCAGATACACACAGTCCTGAATAAATTCATAAATTAGGATTAAGGATTATTTAAACACAAACTGTTAAATCAAAAAATATTTAGTGGTCTGTTGATCAGACACTTGGTGATTTATCTTATTATTTAAATGTTCAGGCAGGATCAAATTGTGTTCACATTTAAAGTCACAGTACACTTTTCGTGTGTTTACATGGTTGTCATGTTCTGCCAATGTTCTGTCATGTTCTACTCCTGTACTTACCGTTTGGCGTGTACGGCTGCAATCGATTGGATATGTGTTTATCCCTGTGAGCTCGTGCTTGTTTGTAGGATAGTGGCACATTAGGGTGCCCCATTTCTCGCCGACCTTCCGTCTCTGAAGTTCTGGTGCAGAAACACTCTCAGGCTGACATCTTGCAGAAATCGTCATGAGATCGTTTACATAAAGACTTTTCATTAGCGTCATTAACTCTTGATCTGAAGACATTTACCATCGCCTGGAATTCACTCTGCATCGCTGCACTTCACACTTTCTGCATGAAATTTACCTTTTTAATGTTTGTTGTTCTGGTCTGTTTTGCCTCCCTCCTTTCCACCCCAGCTGGCTCTCGGTTCCCTGTCAGGGTTAATGCAAAGCAAATCCTCACTAAATCTCTGCTCTCATCCAACCTACGTGTGTGTGAGCGCACCGTTAAGGTATTAGCACTTGGCTGACTCTGCTGAGTTTATTCCTACCTCCCCTACAATCTCCCATAATGCCTGAGCCAAAACAACATGGACAGATGGGAATCTGGTATGTTTTTCTCCACAGGTGGATCAGGAATCACGTGACTCTGCAGCAGGTTTAAATTAGTACAAAGAAAAGTTGGACTGAAAACAGAACTTGAAACACAAGGTTTTATTTAAACAGGATACATTATGAAGCTACTTTAAGACATCACATATCTGAATCGGGTTAATTTGGCCAAATATGTTGAACAAACAGTTTCAGAAATGAGAAACAGGGCTGTGTAACTAAACCAACCAGACAGCAGCAGAGTTACTGTTCTGTTTGTGATGGAACAAATTGTTTTGAATATTAACAAACTCTTTTAAAAGGAATATTTATTTATTTAATAAGTCAAGCCAGCCAGCGACTTGCTCCAACCACATAATCATTTCCATTTATCTGACACTGAATATGGCGGCTTAAATGAATGAAACCACGAGGAACACAAACGAGAGAATGACGGAAGAATCGTCTGGTGTGAAAAGGCCATTGCTTTAATTTGTACTCTAAGATGTGATCTTCTCTGATCAGTCACCTCTGTAACCTCCTTCACAGGAGAAACAGCTGAGCTGATGTTTGAGTAGTTGTCAAACAGTTCCAGCTGCACTCAGTCCAGTAGAAACAGTCTCGTAACCCACAGAAACCAGCGTGAGGACGTTATTCTCCACGTTCTCTGGTTTGTCCTGATCTGCTTGGGTCTCAACAGGTCCAGAGTTACCAGACTCCAGTCTCATCTTCTTTTTGGTTCTGGCTTGATCCTTTCTTTTCATTATGATCTTCGCTGGCTCTTTCGCTCCTCCAGACAACTTGTGAGACTTCTCGTGGTCATTTGAGCGGATTTTGCGGTGCCGTCTGCGAATGCGACGCATGGGCATACCGGAGTCAGCCGGGTCCGACCCACCAGCGCCAGACAGGATGCGAATCTGCTGGTCAATCACCATAACGATCATGTCTAGAGCAACATCAAACATTCCAAGGCCGAGACCATGAGTGACGTTGTCAAAGGCACCGATGTTGACTGGGTCTTTGAAACATTTTCGCATGTCTTCGAGGTGGTTCCTGAGAAGGAGAATGGAAAAGTTAGTCTGAGTCTGTTAATGCTGAAGAATAAAAGACGCATCATAAGGATGTTCATACTTAGTTTCAATGATTTTGGACCAGTGTTGAATAGTATTTGTCTCAGGGATCAGCTGTTTAGCCATGTTACCATAGTCAATGTAATCATGTGCAAAATCTTTCATATCTTCACACAGAGCTCTGGTGTCACCTAAAAATAAAAGAAACAAAGGAATCTAGTTAAAACCCTCTGTGTCCGTTACCATTCATGTATAAATTGAAGGATATGACTTCAAACGCCCGTCACCTTCCGTGAGTTTGGAGAACGAGGACGATACAGAGGTAGTTGTGCTTGGCGTGAGGCCGAGTACATTCAGTGACTCCAGAAGTGTTTTCTTGCTGGCTGGGCCCCTGCTGACCCGAGTGTACGCTGCCAGGGACCGCAGGGACATCTTCTCTGGAGCCTGCAGCCGCCGCTTAATTTCATCGTATGAGATTAGATATTTCCCTAAATATCGAGTAAGACAAGAGAAGATAAATGGAGCAGGACCAAACAGAAGTGTAGAAGGTCAGATTATACATGGTATTA
The DNA here is from genome assembly GCA_006937955.1 of Pachypanchax playfairii. Lineage (NCBI taxonomy): Eukaryota > Metazoa > Chordata > Actinopteri > Cyprinodontiformes > Aplocheilidae > Pachypanchax > Pachypanchax playfairii. Next base: position 5,032,118 of record SSNP01000016.1, on the reverse strand, counting down.
GAAAGCTTGATCAGCAGAACTTCTACTTACGAGCCTTGGATCCTTTCATGTTGGGATCCAGAAGAGACGACACCTCCGCAAATGGAATGTTGGTGGCGGACTCTGAATGTGAGCTTGAGTTTGGCGGCAGCTCCTGATGTTGGGGCACATTCTCAGTCTGAAGTAGGGCAGTACTATGCATCTGAGGCTGAATGTTGTGCATTTCTACCTGGTTTTGGTCTAAAAGTGCCTGACCCTGAGAGGGGACTAATGCATTTTCAGATAAATCCTGCAGGCCCATGCCTCCTTGTGAAATGCTGTTACCTTGTTCTGAAGCCTGGAAAATGCTCATAACCGGCTTTACCACTGTGAAAACCATGTTCCCTTGAGCATCCAGACCCACCACTCGACTTGATGGATCCATGTCTTTGCTATACGGTTTCCCTCCTCACAGTAAAAGCAAAATGAATAATATAATGACTAGTTTTTAATCCCTTAAACTCCTGCATGCATTGTATTCTACAATCTCAAACGGCAGCTGTTACTGGTAACCTAACAAACTAAAACTTTAAACCTCACATCCTGGTTGTTGCATGTTTTAATAATTAATAACTGATTCTCTGATTACTCGTGGAAGCAAATTTGGAGCTTTATTCTGGAAAACAAGAAAAAAGAAAAACAAAATCTTGCAATTTATGTTAGATGGTAACAAGCTGCAAAACATTACAACACAATCTTCTCCAGGGAACTGAAAGTTGGTTCTACACAATCATAGCAATACTTTGAATCAGCATTTACATATATTTTACAACAGCTTCAAAATAAAAGAAACATGCTAATAAAAGTTAATAACAAATACGGGACAGTGTTTTGTGTAAATACAACAGCTGTTATTATCTTTCTTCACAACAGTGAGCAGAAACAAGTCTAAATGTAGGCAAAGCAGGAAAAAAGTTTTACAATGTATTATTTACATTGATGTAAAATTTACATCGATGTTTGAATAAATATTATAGAAACTTTAAAATGACACTTAATTAAATCTCGATGAAACACTAAGTGTCGCGTAAATATAAAGCTTTGAAAACAAACAAAAAAAAATAGCGTTTAAGATTAAGTCTGTAGTTTTAAAGCTACAATTTGAACTAATACATGTAAACTTTTCCATCTCAAATGTGTCAAATCGGTTAACTTTAAGCTAACAACGACGTCATTTTTATCCAAACTCCTGCATATAACGTAACAAAAAAATCATCATGGCTGCCGTCCACTTCTGTTGCTGTTTTTCTGCCTGTCTGGTCTGAAACAAGGACAGACCGGTGTCGTCTTCCATAACATTCAAACACAAATGAGCCCCAACTTTGAAAGTAACTGGTTGCGGCTGTCCTACTCACCAATTTGCCGTCAATTTTTTTCACTCAAAAGAACACTGATCCTAGAACGGTCCGACTCCAAGTCATCGACATTTTTCCTCCTTCTCTGCTGCTGTTGCGGCGGGTTGCAAATCAGCCAAACGTCGGCTACCGTTCAGAGCAACAATCCCAGCAATTATTGGTGGATGGAGAGAGCAATCATCTCAGAAGTGACTTTTCATTGGATAAGAATAATGACGTCACATAATGGGGCGGTATTTCTGAAAAGTAGCGGTACAAAATATAGCTTTCACAAACTCTTGTATTTAATAGATTATTGCACAATTATAAATATATCCATATTTTTATTCTACTAAATGTTACTGTTTTAGATCAAGCAAGAAGGAATAATCATGACTGAATTACATACTACACCTTGCTTTACAGTTATTGTCAATGATTCCTGATTTGTTTTAAGTGGGCGCCCTCTTGTGGACATTTTGGAGCATAATATGTTGCGATTTTATAGACATTTTGATAAAAAATTTCAACGTTTTTGAGACTCAAACTATAAAAAACGAAGAAAAAAAATCCATCAGACCACTGTTTGAACGTGGCAAAGCTGAAACATCACCAAGCCTGCACAGAAACTAATGTCTTAATAATTCTTGTGTGGTAAACATGAACTTTATTATTATTTTTAATTAAGATAACTTATTTTGCAAGAAATGCGTCCCAGTTAAGCCTTATCTCAGGTTGATGTGATAAGCTTTTCTGTTTTGAGTAAATAACTAAAATGATAATAAAAACATAATTGTAATTCTAGTTATGTTGCGAATTTTTTAAACGATTTGTACTTTTATAAAATTTGAACACGTGAAGATATTGACACTTGGAAATAAGTATCTGTAGCTTAAAAGTTAAAGAGTAGTTTTATTATTAAGTAACATGTGGTTTATATTTTACATAAACCCTGCACAGGCAAGGAGCCCCAAAAATAAGCAAATTTTTAATTTTATTTCTTTAAATCAACATTTTTAAATTCCAATAACCCCTTAAGTTTTTAACTGATTTAAAATAAGCATATTTACGATTAGGTTTACTTTGTGAGCAGAGAACAGAAAAATAACTTTGACAGGTTATTAAAATATTTAAATCATTAAAAATTGTTAGAAAAACAAAACACAACTAAACCTGAGGTTTGAGAGCGATTGATTCTAGATAAGAGGAGATAAGATTTTATTGATATCTGGGGAAGGTTCCCTTCTGGGAAATTAAATAAATTATTTTTTAGAAAATAACTTCCAAGATCCCTTTATATTTCTCTAAAAAGATTTGTGTTTTGAACAAATAAACAGTGTAGGAGTCTTTAGATGCTAAATATGAATAACCTGTTTTTTTTTTATACGTTTGTGATTTTGCATGATTATTTCTGAGAATTTATTTTACCAGGTTTTATGTTGCAGCTCACAATCAGTGGTCAACACTAGAGAATAAAAGCATCCTTGTATGGAGCACGCTATTCCAGTTTGATACCATTACTGTTTCAGATTTCTTCTCTTGCCCTTCACGGTAAAACCACCAGAAAATGATTAATTCCAGCTGCCTGGAAAGAAAGTGACCTTTTACACAATCCAATAAAATTTATTTTCGTACAAATTAAAAAATAACGTACAAAATAAAAGTACCAATTATGAAAACAATGTCAATATCATAAAAGAAAAGGCAACAGTTAAATAGTTAATAAAAAACTGAAACAACTATTCATAAAGAACATACCGGGGTGTCTAACTGTTTACATAAACAAGTGATTTTTTTTTTGGTGTAAAAAGGCAGAAACCTGTGGAGACACACAAATATCATTCATGTCATGTTAAAACAGTCTGACATTTAGAAACATTGCTGCTGACATTTTGACAATAAGACGAGCTCAATGAATAATTCTGACGATGCCATGGGTGTGTGTGTGTGTGTTCGTCTTTCTTTAGACATATAGTTTGTTTCCACGATCCTTATATACATCCATAATGTGACACAGAGCCCCATTCGTTCACCCTGTTCACTTAGTTTCAGGCGTTTTTAACAAGCGGTGAAAGACACAAATTCTTACTCAGTCACAACCAAACAGAACACGTGCATTCAGCTCTAAATCATCATGACTTGACAAAAACAAAAAGTATTTCAGCACCGCGGCGAGCTAGACTGAAGACACTTGACAGGTAAGAACATGAAGCGCCTGTAGACTGGTGGGTTTCAGATCCCGTCGATGGCATCAAATCTTTTTAGTTCTTCATTCATCTCATTCTTGAAGGTTTTGGTGTGTTTGCTCAGAGTGTTTCACCCTTCAGGTTCAGCTGGTTTATGTGTGTTGGACTTAGTGTCTGCGTGTGCGCTGGGCCCCTGTGCCTGTGGTGGTGATGTAGAGGAGGGGCTGGGGCTGCCGCAGGTTGGACCCTCTCTTCAGGTTATTAATGCTGGCTGTAGAGGATTCAGCGTTGGAGCCTGCAGACACAAAGAACCATGACAAACGGACCCCAGCTGGAGGAACATCAACACTCCTCTGACAGTGATGACTGGTTACCTGTTTGCTGGGTGTGGAGGTGTGGCCTGACTTTAGCGAGGAGGGGGACTCCTCTATACTGGGGGCGGAGCATGGGGGCCTGAGGTTGACCATTAATATGGAGATGAGTGTCTGATGTGCTGTCAAGAGGGCGAAACCTCTGAGGTGGAGCTGCTTTGGTTTGTGGCAGCTGCAGGTGAAGAAAAGTGAGATCAAGTTTAAATTTGGTCTAAAACAAATAATAAAGATTCTCTGCATCGATTCTTCAACCTTTAATTTCATTTTAAGATACTAACTGCCTGACCGGTGACCTCAAACGACCGGGAACGCCTTTTCTTGCGACGAGCCTCAAAGTCCACTTCACGAGGCGTTTGGTTCTTGGTGACCTGACGGTTACGTGGGCGTGTCCAGGTCACCTGCAGGCCAGGTCCCTCACTGGTGCTGCTGGACAGGTTATCGTCGGAGGTGGCGTGTCTGAGCTCAGGGCTGGGCTGCCTGCCACGCCGCAGCGGTACACCTCTCGGAGGCGCCTCACTCAAAGACAAGCTGCTTTTCTGCTTCTTGGGGTCCAAGGGGGAGGGAGCAGGGGGCAACCTCAGAGCATCCACCTCCAGGGCTTTGGAGCGCCGGCGAGCTGCTTTCACCACAATGTTTTGGACTCCTTTAAGGATCTGCTGCCGCTCTGTGGAGAGATGAAAAAAAAATCAAAATTTACATAAACTTCTTCTTCCTTTTAGAAAATAAAATAGTTGACAGTAAATCTACCTTTTGAGTTCGCCAAAAAAAGCTCCCATCAATGTACACAGTATTAATATTTGACCTCAGATTTTAAGTTGCATGCACTGCAGCGCTGTGGTGATCACAGCATGTTGGATTAGTTTAGTTTTTAGAGCAAAAACAGCTTTAAAAATGCTTAAACCTCTAAACTTAGTGTGTTCAGTGACGTCTTGCTTGAGTCTGTTATTTTTGCTATAGAATTAACAAAGTTCCTTGTTAATTATTAAACCTAAACTGACATTTAAAAAAACTCCACCCATGTTAAACGTTAGTATTTTTACTCTCTGACTTGAAGGTGCATCTTACCGTTGCGTGAAAGCGGGACATCAGCCCCCGCCTCGCTGCTCTCCGGTGATGAGTCCAGGTGGCTGCAGACACTGTGGCTCAGATGGCTGTAGCTGGTAAAGCTTTCAGGAGCCAGAGGCTGCAGCTGCAGAAACAAAGAGACAAGGCAGATGATTCACTGCTGTAGCTCGACCGAGTACATGCAGAAGTAAATCAGTTCTGTGTCTCTCTAAATGAAACCCTGAGAGGTAAATTTTGACACCGGCGCACTAAACGTCAACATGAAAGTGATTCACAGGAAGTAAAACGGAGAAATATCTTTTTTATTTCAACCCTGTGATAAAAAGTGAACCTGACGATGTGGAGAACCAGAACTCTATAATACACCTGATTACAAGCATCAAGAGTAAATCTTTGTTATATGCAAGTGTGTTTAAACCGGTGCTTACCTCTCTGTTTCCCTTTCCATTTATGTGTATTGGAGGTGGAGTCATTACAGCTGAGCTTTTTATCTGCTTGGCATGAGGACTGCTCTTAAAAACTCTGTCACTGAGAGAGAAAACAACCCCCCCCCCAAAAAAAGGAAATCAAATGTTATGAATTTTCTTTTTCTACAAGTTAAAAACACAGGTCATTTCCCTGGGGCTCTTATTTTGAAGTTTTTATAAAGAAGTTAGGTCTCATTTCTCTGCAGTTGCTGTCAGGATAAAAACAATTTGTTCAAAACCAAAAGCTTTATATTAATATTTGGTAAAAAAGCAGCTGGATGGACCCCCCCCCCTTTATTTATTTATTTATTTATTATTATTTTTTTTTAGAAAAGTTTTCCCTCAACACTTAATAAAACTTAAGATACAGTCACTGTGAATCTCGCTGCCTCTGGGACACTAAAGCTGTTGGACAAGCTGTTAGTATTAATAGTAAATAGATTTAACATGGTAATACACTAACTGTAGTAGACATTAACCCCCCGCTAACCGCTGTTTACTTACGGCTCAGACTCCGGCAGGATGGGAGGCAGCGTGTGTCTCCGCATTTTGGGTTGACCTCGCCGGTTATCGGAGCACATGTTACGCAAGCTCTCCTGGTCTGAATCTACGTCCTGCATGCAGTCACGAGCTTGACTGGGCAGCGTGATCTTGGGTAAAGAACCCTCCTGGGAATGAGAGGATGGATTCAGATTTTGTCCTTCATATCTTAATGAATTAGATTGTGTGAATCTGTCACCTTGATGGTGTGTCTGGTGGTCAGCCTGTCCAAAGCCATGGCTCTCTCTAGTTTCCTCTCATCCAGCTCTCTCATGTACATGTCATACAGCTCCTGGAGGTGCGGCGGCACCAGCAGACTGTGATCTGAAACACAGAAACATCCCTCAGTAAAAGAAATTTAGTCTATTTTAAAAATTCAAACCTAAACTAACTCACAATCAATGAACTGTCTCTGCTGCTGGATGATCTCGTCACATAGGTGTCTATGCTGCTCAAAGCGCTGCACCACAAAGTTCTTCTGTCGGATGACGTTGTCTTTGATCAGCGCGTGGGACTGCATCTCTGCGTTCTCGATCTCCAGCTCATGGACCTTGCAAAGGAGTCCAAGAACCTCTCGCTGCTCCTCTGAGCTCACCCTCCGAGGAAGCAGCTCCTCCAGGCGTCGGGCTCGATCTCTGAGCTCCAGAAACCGGCGCTCGAGCAGCCTCTTTAAGGTCAAAAACAAACAGGATTTCTGTGCAAAGTTGAATCAAAATAGTTTGCAAGATGCCAGAAAACAATAGTTTACCTTCTGATTTTGAATCTTCTTCTGCTCGGCCATGAGAGTGACCAGGTTTTCCCGAGCTATCGCCACCTCCTGGGTCTCTGTGCTGTCTGGGGGAGACTCCGGGGAATCCGAATCCTTCTCACTTTCATCTTTACTGACACTTTCCTTCCTCATTTCTCCATGCCACTTCCTCCTGCGTCGACTCTGATCCTGCTCCCAACTGGAGAAAAACAAACATCTATTAGTGAAGGTGACCTTTCAGGAGCAAAGAACAGTTCTAACTGTTGGAGAGATTGTTCAGTATTAACAGATTACATATGTTACTGACTCTGTGATGGTTACAACATATTTGGAGGTGTCAATCTGGAGCTCCATGTTGTTGTTCTCCAGTTCAATCAGGGTCTTCCGTATCTCCATCTGCTGGCGGAAAGCATCCAGAAGCTGCTCCCTCAACTGGTCCATCTCTGCTCGGCTCTGCTGGCTGGAGTGGGCTTGGACCTCTGCTGCATGGCAAGAAAAAAAACGTTATTAACGGGTATCGTTAGATAGCTTCATCGCCAGATGTTGTATTTGCTTAAGGCAGACTAAATTCACCCTGGACGTTGCGGATGTCAGGTCTGTCGGAGTTCAGCTGGCGGCTCGACTGTTCCGCAATCTTCTTTTTAAGCCGCTGGATCTCACAGCGGAGGTCAGAGATGATGTTTGTGTACTGAGCAATGTGGTATGACACATTTATCAAATTCTTCTTAACCTGAAAATAAAGAGCAGAAAACTCGTCTTGTACCTGAATCTGCAGAGGAAATGTCATCCACAAGTAAATTCAAATTTATTATGGAATTTTTTTAAAGCTTACCCGTGTTCGAATACTTTTGGCACGGTCAGCGTAAGTCAGTGTGTTGCGAGACTCTTCAAAAGCCGTGGAGGCGGGACTAATATGGGCTATCATTACGGTTCGACTGTTTCCACCAAGAGAGTCCTGATATTGAAAAATGAGGCAGCGATAAATAAATGTAAAAAGTGTAATCATAAAAACCAGTATGAAACAGAAGAGCCTATAAACTCGTGTACCTTCAGAAGGCGAGTCAACTTGCTGTCTCGATAGTTGACGTACTTGTTGCCATTTTTGTCACTCAGTGCGTTAATGCAGTTGCCCAAAGCCAGGAGGGAGCGATTGATGTGGGCTCCTTCTTTCAACCGCTGACCTCTATTCTGAGTCTGAAAGATGCAGAAATCGATGAGTGAGGAAACCTCTGAACTCAAAGTACTTTTTAAAAGCTTCATTCCTGTGAGGGGAGCCACAAAGAGCTCTCGGTAAATGGAACCGGAGAGAGACGGGGAATAATACACAACAAAGGACCCGAGCTTCAAACAGGAACATTTCAATTACATGGTCAATGCCTAGAAGAAAAAAGTCAGAGATAAAGTTCCAGTGATTTCATCTTTTCTACCTTCTTATTCCTAACTGAGATGTTTTTTCTTACTGTTGCAGATTTGTGCGCTCAAGGACATGGACGGATTAAGATTTAGTCATTTTTTCAACTAGTTTTATCATGAAATATATTTAAATGTTTACAGAAGATTTGAAACCACATCATCATCAAAGGAAACCGATCAGGCTCTTGGCTGCTTCTGACACTCCAATAGATGGCGTCAAACTCCTCGCTTTGATCTTTTAGGGTTAAAGTGAGCTGAACTCTTAGAGGCAGAGAAAATGGTCTCCTTTACCTCCTGTGATAAATATTTTTTTGGTTTGATGAATTTATAGAAAGTATAAATCTTTGTGGTGATCTCAGGGTCACACACACAGAATTAGGATTTATTTTTGGTCTCTGATACAAGTAATGAGTATTTGCTGGTATTGGTTTTAGTACCAAGCAGAGATCTTGGCTAGAATCACCTGCTTCAGTAGAACGTGTTACTGTGTTTCTATCTCCCTTCATGTGATTGGCTCTCACAAATTCTGCGACATCAAACTTATTTTGGAGCCCTGCAAATGTACAGTTTTGAGCGATAAAACACAAACCTGTGCAGCTCGTTCTGAGCCGGCGAGGTCGATCATGAAAAGGCGAGCGAAGCGGACCTCCTGCAGCACGTCACGACAGCGGCTCTGCTGCTTGACAGCCACCTGCAGCACAGCGTGGGAGCGAGATGATGTCTGATTAGCAGCTGTTGGCTCCTGCGTACGCTGCTTGTTGCCCTTCATTAGCAATTCCATGATCTGAAAACACACAGTTCTGAGCTCAGTAAACAAAAAAAAAAAGATTTAATGCGACCACCTCCTGATAAGTTTGATGATCTCTCACCTCTTGGGCGTTAATAGTAGACACTTCTGTGATACCTGCAACCTGAATCACACCTTTAGAATCTTCTCTTAGGTCTAAGAAGCCTGAGGATGGGTTCAGCAGGTCCCGGATCATCTCATTATAGATCTGTGAAAACACAGATAAAAAGTGTGTAAACGTGGTTTTAGAATATTAAACTTGGTACAAAAACATGATGAGTTGAGTTTAGACTATTAAGTTGTAGCCTGGTAAACTGCCACCATCCAAAGGGCAGACAATCCATGTGACCGGACTGACAACGAGCCCCTTAGCTTCAAAAAACAAACAGCAGAATGACATTCTGGTTCCCAGTTTAATGCAGCGCGAGCTGGACAACAACATATAAGAAGATGTTTTCACTCCCACTGACAGCGTGTCATTTGCTCTGTTATTTTTCCCGCCTGTACTTCCTGGTTGTTTAAACATGTTGGAGCGTTCTGTCATGCCGGCGGCTCAGAAGAATGTTCAATCACACAGCAATGGTGCAAAAACTTTATAAACTGGTTTGGCATTTTATTCAGAACTACAAACAAACTTTATGAATGTGCTAAAGAAAAAACCCCTCTGATGTAGGACAAACCTTCATGGCTCACTTTCAGTTAAGTTATTTCATTCTGGATTGAAGGAATCATCCCATAAATCTCAATAATGTGAGATTAAATGTTTCGAAATGTGGCAAAGCTAAAAAAAACCCAGTAAAAATAAACAGAAACTTGAACATGGAAGGTGTTGTTTCATTCACACAGGTTATATTTGTGTTCCTGTGCACGTGTTGTAGCGATTGCACATGAGATCTGAACAAGGAAAGGAACAGATGTGCGCACTTTGCTCAGCACGGCTATAAAATGGCATTTAATCTCTTTGTGCTGAGGCACCGGCGGTAACAGATTGCTCCCTGGAAACGGCAAACACACACGCGTCACACATGCGTTTGTGTGAGCGCTCGTCGTGACAACATTAACACAGGTCAGACAGCATCCTGATTTCACGGCTGACATTTTTGATGGAAAAGAATTTCACTTCCTCCCACTCAGAGAGAAACTAAAGAGCTCCACTGCAATAATATTGTCACTCAGAGTGCATAATGACAGTGTCTAGCAGTGAAAACAAAGGGCCTAATTTTGATGTCAGATGCAAGGCCTCTCAACGGGCTGAATCTGTGTCCAGCCCAACAAGTGCTTATTTGACTCACGCTTCTCATATTTGTTCTCTGCATGAATGACTGTCATTCTGCATAGAACATTTCCTTTTTCTTCTCGACAGACGGAAGACATTCAAATAAATCTGAAGCTTCTTTATCCTCCTGCTGTTTTCATAAACTGCTTTTGTTGGCAAAAGAAAGCTTCTTGTAATGAGCTGCATTTCCAAGGTTTTCTAAACAAATACTTCCAAAGCCGTAATTACAACCTCCACATTTTGAACTGTACTATTACATTTTATATGATTAAGACACAAAAAGCTCATTGAAATTCGAGGTGCAACAGTGAAGCCATCAGTCAGATGAATCAGCTTCTTTGTATCTGGGGCTGTTAAAGAAACTAAACTCAGTCCGGCTGCTCCTGCTTGTCTTTAATGAGGTGAGGAACCATGGCCAGCAGGCACACAGAGACTGAACATCACCGGCCTTCAGTCTGTTCTTTAGCTAATCATTTGCAGGCAGATGAAAAGATATTTGCTCACCCAACCAGATGAAAACTGGCTCCTTGTAAAATGCTTCATGTGGTGTTTTATATTTGCTAGGATTATACTGATGGATACGAACAGCAGAATATACCAGGGGAAGGTTTTTTTATAATATACTATGCTAAAAACCTAAATTCCGAACTACAAGTATTTTAAAATCTCACATTTATTTTGATTTTCCAAGAGAGTGCACAGCTCTATTAATAAAACTCCTGTGCATCCTCTACTGATTCCTGTTTATCCCCATATCACTACCTTTTTTATACTCCCAAGAACGTTATTGTCTACTTCCCTCCAAGTAACATGATGATCAAAGTGCATTGGTACTTAATGCAACAAAAAAATCTATCATTTTTTTCCAAAGAAAACAAAATACAGCCTATCCTCAAATGTAAGAGAGAGAGAGAGAGAACCCTTTTGAGTGGGCAGTCTTGTTTTTTTGCCTGCAGCGTTTTGAGTCAAAATGTACGACGAGGTGGTTGTATAACTGCTAACGTGTTGACTAGATCAGTGGTTCCAAGCTTTTCAATTTCTGACCTGCAAACAACATTAATGATCCTGAGTTATGCTGTTTGAAGTACACAAACATTGTTAATGAGCAATTAAATAATAGCATAATGACATCAATGACAAGAGAAACAGCTTTAACATCAATTATAATATTTTTAGGCATTTAATCTCTTCTAACAATTATGACAAATTAAATGCTTTTAACAATTATTTTAAGATTTTTATTTCAATTCTAGACATCATCTCAACACCTGACACAAACTACGGGGATCTGATTCTGTTATTTCATGATGAGATAAAAGGATATGAAGTTTTCTGAATAAGGAACTTGCCTCTAGATAAGACATGGAGACACTGTAGAGCATGTCATCACTAGTCTCCTCGATGGCACGAAACAGGTCATTCAGAGTGCGCACATAAATGCCAGGCTCTTTGTCGGTCCCCAACATGGTGTATGTTTTCCCACAACCTGAAACCAAACAACAAAATCTATCTCTGTTAAACATGAGTAACATGCACCAGCAGGTGAAAACAGTTCAGCATGTGGATAAAGTCTGTGGAGACAAAAATGGGATTAAACTAAGAGTCATTACTGGTTTCAGTTTGTTTCTGAACTCAGAGAAACAAGCAGCTCAGTTTCCACCATAATGTGACAATAAGGATCGAGATCAATCCTAAAATCTAACTGATTGGTCCTTCGTAACAAACAAAGAGATGAACCAATAATTGAACTAATGCTTATATAAATGGTAAATGGTGTGTACTTGTATGGTGTATTTTTAAGTCAGACTCTGACTCCCAAAGCACTTTACACTACAGTTTGTTATTCACCCATTCACACACTCATTTGGTGGTGATTAATGACACACAGTAGCCACAGCTGCCCTGGAACACACACTGACAGAGGCGAGGCTGCCAGACACCGGCGCCACTGGGTCTTCTAACACAAAGGCACAACAGCAAAGTAATCCTGAAGGAGTGGGGATTCAAACTGGTGACCCTCTGCTTACCAGACAACCCGCTCTACCTCCTGAGTTACTACCACCCCAGAATAACTAATATAATGTAGCTCACTGTAATACAGTCATTATTTTCAAATAACAAAATGTTATTAGTCTGTCCCTAGTATCCTTGACAGCTAAAAGGACACTGCTACGTCTAAATCCTGCACCCTCCCCCCAATACCCCCATAACAATTGCTTTGTTTGCATTCACAGAAGCAGATCAAAAGCAGATAATCTCTGAAACAGATGGACAGCAACGGGGGCAGAAGAAGTCAGAAAACACAGACAGCTAGTTGACACTGATACACTCCCAGTATGTTAAGCAGTACCAAATAACCCTTCAAGACTAATTCATGAAGTAGTCACAAATGTCATTTTTTCTGAACCGATTAACAATAATGATGTACAGGAAGTTATATTTTTATTTAATTGTGATAATAAAACTGGCACTTGCCACTTATAGTACTTAGCTCTTCCACCAGAGGGCAGAAGATAAACAGGATTTGATGCAGCAGGATTTTGAGGAAAGTGCTAATATACTAATATCTATCCACAACCTCTGCTGCATGAAGACTGGTAGTAGTTTGACAATAGTCTACAAAGAGTTGAAATGCACCTGAAATAAGAACGACTGATTCATTCTCTCATCATAAAAAAACAGGTCCAGATAGAATATCTCATCTCCCATGAAGGGTGATGACTGACTCAGGCTGACCGCAGACTGGGATTCAGATTTATTACATGTGCAACTGGTGGCTAACCAACCTCAGATGAGCTGTCACACACTCAGGCTCACAAACACACCTGTGGGTCCGTAGGCAAACACAGTGGCGTTGTAGCCTGATATGAGGCCTTCAATTAGCTCTTTGGTTGTAGCTCGGTACACCTCTTCCTGCAAAAGGAAGAAGAAAACAATATCTCAGGAACAGAAGTTGTTTTGTTTAATTCGCTCTCTGATGTACTTTTATTTCTCACTGACCTGACTGGCTGAGAAGTCGAACGCCACATCAAACATGTAAGTCTTCTCCCTGGAGCGGTTGGCACGCAGGATGTCATCCGGGTCTTCCATGGGGTCCATCAGAACCACCATCTAATGGTAAAAAATGAAAAACAGTGTGAGTAGGTGACTAGTGTCCCGAGCCCATCCAAGCAGCCAGTCACTTTGATGACATGTGCGTTCTGGTCAGTCACTGTGATAAGGTTGTGTTTATGGGTAAATTTAATCAGAGTTGCTGTCAGAGTGCTGTCAAACTAATAGATTGAAGGAAACGTCACAGGCGCACTCCTGCTGGGAGTGGATATGTGACAGGCATGATTATTCCAACAAAATGAGTTTGCACATCTTTAGTTTCGACAGGTGCCTGGAGGAGGATGATGGGATCCAAAGCAGCAGAACAGTACTCCTGCACATTTTTATGTTTATGCCTACATCAGGTAAACATGCCTGTTGTAGGTGTGATCACTAAAATGTTTCAACCATAAATCTTTATTGCAAGATGACAGTGTGCAAAAGCACCTTTCTGCCTTTCAGATTGATTTTCTGACACGAGCCAGACGTTCACTTGGCACGTACTGTTTGTTTACTTCTAAATATGTACAGACGCAGCTGTTAGGACAAGATAACTCTACACACAGATGTGAATTCCAGATGTTCTGTATGCACATCTTAAAAATTAAAATGAGATGAGATCAAGCACCTAGTTAAGGATAATCAGCATTCATTACCATAATGTTTTGGATCCTTCCTGTTAGAAAACTATCAAACCCAATCACAGAATACAAAGAACTGAAGAACACAAATGATGAGTGTGTGTGGAGGACTGGTTTTAGTGGGAAAACCTGTTCAAGTAATAAAATGACTGTACTGAAACTGTATTTCAGTAACTATAAGTTATTTATACGTGCAAGTTGAATCAATGTGGGCGCCCCCTGGTGGTTGGCTGCACATCTGAAGTTTAAAAATGCAGATAATTTTAACTCATGTTGATTCCCTTGGTTTCTATCTCGCTGCTGCACATGATTGTAATGACTTATTTGATGCTTAAGAAAACATTACGATTTTGTGAGTTAATCAGCTCCATCTCGAGTGCGCTCCAATATGGCAGCTCTTGTAAACCAGATGTTTGGACTTTACTTTACAACAATGAAAAACTATTTTATTTATCTCGATTGACCCCACCAGAACAACCCCCCTTCCAGTCAGGTTTGTAAATGTCAACCTGCACACTTGTGTGTTCTCATTTCTCATAATCCACCTTTCTCGTTTTTTTTTCTAATGGGAGATGAAACCTTTAGTACTCTGCAGAATTTATTATCCAAACCATCAAGAAACAGTGTGCATTTGTTAAGTAGTTAAGTTTTTTAGCAGGTACTGCTAGAAGAAAACCCTGACATGGTCAGATTGTGCAATCAACATATAATGAAAAGTAACTTCACATTTGTTGTGCATATATATTATCTTGCTTCTAATAAAGTACACTGAATGGTCAGAAGATTATTTTTTCAGGGTGGTTGGCGTCTCTTTGTGAAGCCCTGCTGTATAAACACTTAAATTAGAAAAATTAAAATGTTCCAGACTAACAAAAGAAGGAAAAAAACAACAGAAAACTTGACAGCTTCAGAAAAGAAAGTACAAAATCATAATAAGACATTATTTCAAGTAAATCGAATTCAATGTGTCAACATTTTTTTGTATAGTTACAGTCACATACAGTATGTACAAAATCAAGCCTCTAGATCTTGCTCATATAATAATCTCAACAAGCATGTGGAGGACACACACGTTTCAGTGAATTTAAAAGAGCAGAAGAGGGATTTGTAATTGCAAAAGTCGTTTTTGCAAAGTCTGAGCAGTACTATTATGTGTGACTGTGAAGAAACAAAATGCCACCAAATGTGCTGCTTGACAAAGCTGAAGTGTTAATCCATAACCATTTGTATATCTCAGACATACAACTGAAATGGAAAAAAAATGGCTGCCCAATCTCTAACTTGGGAACACTACAGCCAAGAAAAATGTTGTGCCCTCAGGATATTGTGGACTTGGATCATGAGCTTTATAAAGTCAATAAAAAAGGTTACATGAAGTCTTTGCTTCAGATGCTGGAGAACTATGGGGCAGCAGCGATTTAGCAAGGTGTGATGAGCTGGTCTGCTTGTTTAGCAGCAGAGTCTGAGAGTCCTCTGAGGCCTGTAAGGCTGAAGCACCCGGCTTGTTTGATGATGCCCTTAACCATCACGCTACACACTTTGAAGCCTCTCAATTGAAATTCAAGAGGAGAGATTTCACTTTTAGAAACTGACAACAGATAAAGGCGAAGGGCACGGCGAGCTTGCACAGACTGCAGTCAGTAAAAAGGGGGAACAGATGAGGAAGATTGAGGACTTGAGAGTAAAACAAACGAAAAAAACAAACAAGGCTGGAAAAACAAAGCAACACTCAATGTAGAGACAAGGACAGCATACAGTAATTAATGATCCTCTTCTTTTGATCCTTCCTCCTCTTTCTAGTGGAAGAATACAAACAGAATCTGATTTCACATCATTGAGAAAAATTATGAGAATAAAAATAGATATTTGACTTAAAGAGCTTTTAAATCTTGACTAATCTGAATTCCTTCCTAAACTATGTTGAATGCAGGTAAATCCTAAAGAGGCAGAAAACAAAGAGGCTAATACAGTAGACTGAGCAGCAGAAGAGTCTTCAGTCTTTACGTCAGAGGAAAGGACAGGTCGCACTATGTGATCAAGTGGCATTAAAACCATAAGCATAGGATGTGTGTGTTTATGATTATCATAAATTTAAACTTGGCTTTTCAGAAATCAGATTAATTACTGTTAATTTGGAATTCAAAGGGTGCAATTACTTCTTGAAATCTGTCTAGGTAGCTTTGAATATCTTTTATTCCTTAATAAATTAAACCATAATTTAAAAATAGCCTATATGTATTAAATGAAATTATCTTTGGATACTAAAATGTAATATAAAACATTTAAGTGTGAGCCCCCCTCCCCCCCCAAAAAAAGAAAAGCAGAAAACTGAAAAAAAAATCCCATTTACAGAATGTTTTTTTTTTTTCTCAAAATTGCTGACAGCTGACACGAAACTCTTTTTTGATTATTAATAATAAAGATGTTCACTATATGTAGAAAAATATTTCAAGATTTTAATGGAGAAACTTGGAAAAATACACTTTCAAAATCACTTAATGTCAGATAAAATACTTTTTTACAGCTCTGACATATCAAATGTCTCCATGCATGCACTTGGGGAAATCATTTGAGGCTTAGGGTGTTGATAACACCTCTAGTCCCATCTGTCGGCCGTGTTTCTTGAGTTACAGTACCTCCGAGGCCGCATCCATGAGCACACGCATACACCAGCTGTTGCTCAGGAAGATATCAAAGCGCTAATATTCTTAAGTTCTCAGATAAAACTCTTAAGACCCTGGCTCTAATGACACCATTTGGCAATTTAGCACTGGATATTTGGACATGTGCCTCTTTGTTTGGATACCAACAATAGACCATGGGCAAGCTTCCACATGCTTTCAACACATGCAGGTTCACCTCACTGTGCACTGTCTTCAAGTTCAATTAAAAGGGTTCGAAGAAAAAAGTCTAAGGTGAAGCACAGGTTAGCATTAGCTGTTTGCGATCAATGTACGGTCTTTAATAAAGAACAGGTTAAAGTGCACTGCAGTGACTTGGATAAATCTCAAGTCCTTTTCTCTCACAGGTGTACTGAAATGTATTCTTTCACACAAAAGAACTAAAACAGAAATGAAGTTCTCTTCAGTAAGTAATCTGTGGAAGATGAGTGGCAGAAGGAATAACTCACTGGAGGAGACTGGGCCACTTCAGTAGAGTAAAACATCATTTTTTGGATAAATCTTTTGTTAAGGTGGAGAGGAACTCATTTTTCCAGAAATTTAAAAGTTACATGTGGAACCTTCTCTATATCTTTATTATAATGAAAAAAAGGAAAAACTCTTAGGTAAGATTTTTTTAATTATAGTCTCAGATATAACGTGGCTCAAAAAGCGCAAGATTGTAAAAAATAAATCTTAATCATCACGTAAAAACTTGAAAATAAATTGACAGTTCAGTTGTCTTATCAACTCAAAATCCACAGTGGACTGTCAAAAGTCACTAATTAAAGGTTCTAATCTTCACAGCTCATAAAAGAACTTTATTAAATCTCCCTTTTTATTCACAAAGTTCTTGAAAATTTAGTTGCAAATCATTTCTAACATGTGTACAATAATTATCAGTAAGAATTTAGAACTCATAAGCAGAGATGTATCTCTGGTAAGTTACTAATATAGTTAGAAAACAAACATGTCTAAAGGACTTTTACCACAAACACCTCTTTAGTTGATCCACTTCTGCCAACTTTAAGAACCGATTGACACTAATCTACCATCAAACAGCTCAGCACAAACCATCCAATAGCACAATCAGCGTTAGAGAAGCTGGTCAGTTTCTTTTATTTTGATGTACATGAATAATTAATTCAGCAAGCTTAAAATGAAACTGAGTCAGATGTTACATAACAGCCTCTTTTCACCAATAGCGGGCTTATTAAATGTTAATGAGATTGAGTTCCAACTTATTCTGAATGTTCGGAAATTGACAACTAGCAAATTATTGCAATTACTAAGCATTCTGTTATGTGTATCTATATGTTGTTTCAGCTTGCAGATCATAATCAAAGTACAGGAGAAGTCAGAAGATAAGGTTAGTGATGTCTGGGTTTCCACTGCTGGCAACCAAGTCACATTTTGAATGGTGACTCTCTTGTGGATTCTACTGTCTTGAATTTGGATCCAAATAGACAAAAGAGCTATACTGCAAAGCAAGCTCAACTAAGCTTGGATTTCCATGCACAGACTGGCTTAACAAACCATAAAACTCATCTATAATTAATTACATTTACTACAATGAGTTTTACTTTGTTAACTCAGATGTTCTGCTTTCTGAGGGATTAAAAGGATACTGTGAAATCAGATATTTATGAAAAATGTTAGCAGATCAGATGGAACTCTGGCCACATGTTTCAGTCTGATTTTTCTACTTGGGATGTCACTGAGAAAATTAGTTAAGGAGCTGCATTTGCAGTTAAACTCAAACTCTGTCATCTAGTGGTGCTTAAAGAGAGCCTCTTTCATGATACCGAAAATTCCAACTGTCATCTTAACATAGTCAGCTTGGCTAAGCAGGACCTCCTTCTTTGTAGTATACCTCTCAGGAGCTCAAAGGAGATGAGAACCTCGACAGAGTAAAAAGGAAAGCAATTTCCTGGTTCATGGTCTCTGTTAATATGTTGTTATTTTTAGCAGTTTTAATCATGCTGCCTTCTGTCACAGTAAACATCAAATACTACACCCACTTGTCATTTAGATGCAGGTTGTGACTCAGTTTACCTGACCCCAGTGGCAAACAAAACAAAATGGTCAATGCATGTATTTACACTCAGTGGCTATGAAAAAAGAAGCTCCTAAAATATTCATATCCTTGTAAGAAGCCAAAGTCAAACAACAGCTTGCTTATGCATCGACATGAAACCAATTAGTGTAATGGAGTTTTCAAAACACCATAAAAAGCAGCAGGGTGCGATGGAGCGCCGCAGCTCGTGTCTTTCTTGGCTGATGGACAGCACCTGCTGCTCTGCTCATTAAAGCAGCAGGGATCACTTGGTTGGATATCTGGATGTTTACTGCTCCGCTCTCTCCCACCACCAATCCATAATTCAAAGCCTGGATGTGGTGCAGTTTCCCAAGCCAGTCAGCTCGGGGAGGTTTTGTCTGACTCCCTCCAGTGTTCTTTGCCAAGCAGGAAATGCTGCCAACACAGGCAACAAAAGTCAGCAGACGAAGAGACACTTTTACAGGCGCAGGTTCAGTACACCTGAATAAAGGCTTGGGTCACTAATGACGTGAAGAATGGAATGCTTTAAAATTACTTATTGTATACCATCTGCCACTGATGCATTAGACAAAAGGCTGAAGTGTTCTATGGTCTTTTATGTTGTGAATTGGCATCTACTTTCCATACAAATCTATAGAATTTGATCTGGTCTCATTGGTAGATGGTAAAATGGAGAAAACACCACTGAATCCTGTAAAAATATCTGTAAATTAGATTATTAAATTACTGACATCCAGAAACTGAACCAAAAGCGCAAAGAGTGTATCAGCGGAAGGTTTTAAACAACAACCTGAAGAACGAGTCTGGATCAGAGTGATAGAGCAAATCCATCAAACTGCATGTGCTGATGTCAGGTTTTTTTGTTTACATTAGGGTCTTGGCTTTACAGCTCTGCCTTCAACTGCCATGATGTTGCACCCTTTTAATCAAGCTGAAAGGGTTGACCACGAATGCATCACAAAGATTAAGGACAGCGTTTTGTCTGTGTGTCACATTTTAACTTTAACGTAAATCTGTGATTCTAGCTTTTCCACTAAGATCCTTCTTTAAACATGGAACCATGTTTCCAATTTGTGGCCATATTATTTAAACTGAGCAAAATATTGTGTTTTTAAAAAGTTCAGGACTTTAGACACAAATATTTATAAAAATACATGTCTATGTATTACCCACAGCTTTAAAGGAGGAATTACACATGCTTGATGATTCAGAACTCTAGCAACAGATGACAGCTGGCATGTTCTACAGTCCTGCTGAATTATGAGTCATCAACACAAATACCACTCCAACTGCATACTTAATACACTCATATAACTTCCATACAGATATTAATTTCTAAAATATCATCACAATTAATGATCATGTGAAAATTGTGATCAAATCAGTTGTTTTCCACAATTTCATACTAACTAGAGGCAATGTAATAAAGTGTCATTTAATTCAGTTAAACAGAATTAGGAATCTGTGTGTGACCTGTGTGATACTGCTTTGTTATTCTGATAGCAGATGTGTAACAGTGCTATTAGGACACCATATTAAACAAAGGATCAAGATCATAAAACACAGCAATCAGGTTCAAGCAGTGAACAGTGAAGTGTGGCAACCTTTCAAGCTGCCCTTTCAGAAACGCAACTAAAGCTTCGGAAAATCCAACCGGGCACAATTGCAGCTGGTTACCTGATAGAAAACCTTGAGCTCTGCCCTCTGCACCCTGACAATGCCACAGAATATCTCATTTCAGGGGCTCTCCATGATTGGAGGTGTCTGTTGGACCACAGCACACCTGATACAGGTGTACGTGATTGCAAAGTCTGCTCTTCAGTGGAGGTGACGCAAGTTGTCTGGCAGAGGCAAACGAATGCCAAACTGATGTCGTCAGAACAGGGTTTTTGTAATTCCAACTCAATGCTCAATTATAGACACAGTAGTACTTCCAGTCTCCTGTGCATGCAACAGGAGAAATAAACTTCTTTCCTCCTCTGTGTTTGCATATTTTTCACGTCATTCTCACATCATGCATCCAGACCTCAAGCTAATCAGCTTTTTTACTTTCAAATTTGAGACCATCAATTTTTCAGTTATTTAAAAACAGAAATTTAGGATGATTACCAGAACGCTGATATCTAATCATGTGGCATCATCGTTACAAATAACCAACATCTACTTACAGGTGGGACAGCTTTGTAACTGGAAGCCAGAGGCTGGCGTTTATTAAAAGGTCAGAGGTAACCTCGAGGCCCGGGGCCAGAGGCTGGTCATAACACACAAACTAGGGTAATCAGCAATTACGCCCGACAACAAGACAAACACATTCACTCTTCCACATAGAACATAAATACAGCCTAAAACCTTATTTAGTTCAGGATGTAACATCAGACTGACCATGTGAGATAAAATTAGAAATGTAAAATATCAAATTAATTGTCATTATAATATCAGTGTGCTTCATATGATATTGTAAAGGTCTGCTTATTAATGCACAGAAAGCCACAGATCCACACCTTATCCAGAGAACTCTCACTGCCTTCGATGCCCACACATCATGGAGGTGGATTTTAATCCAGAAAAAATGTTGTTTTCCAGTGCAAGAAAATATCATAAAAACATTAGATTTATTCTTGAAGATAAATAAACTCAAAAACTTAAAAAACAGATTCAGTGCCAGAAATGAAGTTTTGACATTTACATGGCTGAGGTCATTGAAATTTCCTGTTATCTACCACAGAATGAAACACTGCATCAGCAGCACTTTTATATCACTTTATCAGCTGAGATAAATAAATTCTATCCCCAATAGAATACATTTTTACCTCCAAAAAACAGGGAGAGATAATTTAAAGAGGCCATTTCAAAAAATTTCAGGACTTTGTGGTTATTTCTTAAGTATTTACCAGTAATATGAAACATTTTATATCTAAAAAACATCAGGAAACACTGATTAACAGACTTTTCAATCTGTCTGCATTAAAAATCGGGTGGTTCCGGCTCCTTCCGTCAGGCTTCAGCAGCTCGTTCATATTCATTATTCAAATTTGCTGGACTCTGATTGTCTAACAAACTAGCCTATGAGAGCAAAGAATACTGTTTCCTGCCCCGCTGCGCATGGTAACATCAGGCTTTTTATCTTCCTGTTTGCTACGTCTTATGCTAACAGCTTTTAGCCAGCAGCATGCTAGACGTGGTTTCAACTGCAGGAGCTGATGAATACTAACGAACAAAGGAGTTGTGATGAAACAGATACAGGCCGTTCAGACTCGGGAGAACTCGGGTTTTATCACCACCTGTGTAGTTTGAGAGATTAAAACTAAAAGAGAAGTTGTTGACCTGTTTTCACACCCACTATGAAGGTAAGAACACCTGTGGAGCTAAAATATTCAACAGAAACCTCAGAAAAACAGTTTTTAATGGAAGGGCCTCTTTAATACTCTTTAAAAAACATTTCACAACGTATGAACACATCCTTTAAATTATTTTATGGAAAAAAAGGTCATTTCTGTTATCACTATTGTTATTGACACAACCTATAAAACTCATCTCTGTTAGATGTGATAGATTAAAACTAAAAAAAGACAGACTGAACCAAATAAGAGCCTTTGAGTATCTTTTCAAATGGAGGCAGTAACAAGCTGTTCAAGGATCCATTTGGTACAAGGTCAAGTTAACGTCACACCGATGCTCCCATTTAATGACAGTAATAGCAAAATGTTGCTGAACAGCATGTTATTTTCAGCCTTTTTGGTCCATTTTACCACCATTTGAGATGACAGAAGGGGAGATATTAGTGAGAAACACAAAGGGAACATTACTGTTCCTTAACGGCTTCAACACTTTTCCTGCTGGACAGCACAAACTTTTCACAGGATTTAGATGAGAACATACAGTCTATTATGTAATTTTAAATGTGAGAAAAACCAGAGAGATACAGCTGATAAGTTTGTAAAAGCTTTTAAGGACAAATGAAATAAGTGGTTGGAACTTGTTTGGTATCTGAATTCAATTTTCTTGAAAAAAAAGGGGGCACTTTGATTTTTAGTTTGTAGGTGGAAAGACCTTTGATAAGCGTACTACAAAACAACTTTGACATTAAAAGCCTCTCTTTATGTCAAGTTAACAAGACCTGAAAGACTTAACTCTGCTGGGGGATGAGGGGTTGTTTTTTTTTAACATAAAACAAGGTTGAGAACCTTTTTTCTATAAAAGTAATATATTTATTTTACAGGCCAATGCATTCTCTACGTCAAGAGTTTATTTCTAGGGGAACAGCTATTCTCCAAGACAAATACCGCCACAATTACTGATCTCTGTTCTATATGGTGCAAATGTCAGAGGTGTAAAACAGACTTGGCAGCCAATCACCACGACCAGACATAAAAAGTTATTTATGTATTTTCATCCCAAACTAGATGCTTGAAAGTTTCTGTGGCAACTCACAACATATGGTTACTCTTACAGATGCTGCACAACTTTGTATGGAAACATTAATAACAATAAATATACTTATTTTATCCACCTTTTGTTTAGTTTAACCAGTTTTTAAAAAGAGGCAAAAACTCTAACTTTTTTTAATACCTCAAGAGAGCAAAACAGTTACACCAAAAATAAACAAGGTTCTTTAGTATTTTATGGAGTGTTTTATAGTCAACCACATGCATGATGTAACACATCTATTCTTACTGTCCAGAACAAAATATCTCTGATAACATGTTGGTCACTACAGGTTTAGCTTTTGGGGATTATATCTTGTTTGTTGTGGGTTTTAATTACCGGTAGTTTTTCATTTATTATGTTGTTTTTTTTTTTCCAAGAACCAGTTTATGTCGCTGGGGATTCGAATGCCAAGGCCCTTGTGTTTGCCTGCCATCTTGCTTTCTTTGCACCTGACCTTGATTTTCCTCCTGTTGGTTCTACGTGGAGGTGGCTTCCTGTAGTCCTTTTGGGCTGAACCTGGCCAAGCCCAAGGAGCCAGCGAGCTTACCCCAGGCCTGGCTCCAGGGGGTGTGCCTGTCTCCCTGTCCCAGGCGATGTTAACTACCTGTCATGGAGTGGCTTCATCAAGGTTCTTGAATCATACTCTGTCTGACCCCTTACCTGAGGCCAATTTGTCAAGGGTATGGACGTAACAACTGTGGGGTATGTGCCCCCCACTTCCCGTGTCAGTGTGAGAGGATGAAAAACCACACAATAGACCACTGAAAAATCTGTCCCCCTCACTTTTGAGATGATGGTTTTTCGAGGGTCCTGTGATCTGTGTACTTTCAGCTTTCTTCCTTGTTCATGTCCTGTGTAGTACTTTCTAGGTTTCGCTGCCTTCTCAGCAACGTTTCCTTATCAATGTTATATTTGCGTCCTGTTGACACTTTTCCACATGAATTGGGATGTGTAGATTTCTGATTTCTGGGTTTGATTAGACTTTGAAATTGAGAAGGTCACAAACAAATCATGATGTAACAAACTGATCACCACCTGCGTAGTTTGAGAGATTAAAACTGAAAGAAGTTGTTGACCTGTTTTCACACCCACTATGAAGGTAAGAACACCTGTGGAGCTAAAATATTCAACAGAAACCTCAGAAAAACCGTTTTTAATGGAAGGGACTCTTTAAGGAGAGTAAATGTTAAGCTTGATTGAGTCTAATAAATCTTTATCAGACCTTTTTGTTTTCTGTTTTTTTTTTCTCTACAAATGAAAGAAACATGGATGTTCAGTTTCCATTCTGGACATTCTAA
This sequence comes from Pachypanchax playfairii, assembly GCA_006937955.1. Classification (NCBI taxonomy): domain Eukaryota; kingdom Metazoa; phylum Chordata; class Actinopteri; order Cyprinodontiformes; family Aplocheilidae; genus Pachypanchax; species Pachypanchax playfairii. The sequence continues at coordinate 5,007,737 of SSNP01000016.1, read as the reverse complement.
TGCTTAAACAGTTTTAAATGTACAGTAATTGGTCTGTACACAACACAAAATTGTGAGGAAACATTTATTTGACAAATTGTACAAGATTAGAAATGAATGACATCAGCTGTTACCAGAAGATCTGAATTGGCTGCACTACTTCATCTTTCACACAGTGTACTCTCTCTCAACTGTCATTTTATAAATTTCTGTCAAACAAACATGTTCTTTTAGCCTTTAGTTGCGGATACGCTGAGCGGGTGATTGTAGAGATGGTACTGAAGGACAGTGACTGCAGTAAACATGACACATCCACATCCTGCAGCTAGACTTTACTTCCTGCTTAACAGGTATTAAGTGGCTGGAGAGGTAGCGATAGAACACTGTGCTCCTGATTCAGTAAAAAAAAACAAAAAACAATGAAATGGAGTATCAACACATTGATGTGTTGTCCTTGTATACATTTTTCTCATCAGCAAAATGAAGAACTTTTACTTTGATAACATGAGACATAAAAAAACAAGTTATCAAAGCCTTCTGGGTAGTTTCCTGTTTTTCATTATTGCGGCTTGTAATGACTCAAAATATGCCTGAAAACATCAAACTATTAGTTTTTCACATTCACTGCATTCTCTTGTTAACTTCTTTTAATTAATTTGTTCCTTCAAGCTTTCATTAAAATGTAATTTAGGAATTAGAAATAGTCTGAGTGGATTATTAATGGATGATGCACTTAATCTAACCAGAGAATAACCTGCCACCATAGAAACAGGTCCATCTGAAGATGGACTTGAGTTCCTGCTGAAGGGTATAATGCTGCTGATTCTGTTGAACAAAGCACAGGACAGACTGTGGACACATGGAGTTTGTCTGAAAATGTTATTTTACCAATAAAGTCAAAAATATGTTTTGTCTTTGATGAGATAAAAGAAGGCTACAAAGCCCCCTGGGAAGTCTCTTCCTTTTCATCACCCCCTGTTAGGGGTGTAACGGTTCACAGGAATATGTACCGTTCGGTTCGGCCCGTTCATTTATTTTTAGTGTGATATTAAACGCAGAAAGTAAGTTTCCAGTTCAGTTTCCGCACGGACGCTGTATTGCGTGACGCACAACGGAACTGCACAAACACATTGAAGTAAATATATGAGTAGAGGCTTGTTTTGCGCACAGAGCATTTTCAGTGGCGGATTGGGAAGTTTGTTGTCAGCACCGGACTCCCACGTGAGGTTTTTTTTCCTCTAGCAGACGTCATGGCTGATGTAAACAAGCCGGAGCTTGAACACCGTCCTTTATCTATAAGGTCTCCTGCTTGGTAAGTTAAGCAGTATTCTATTTTTACATGTTTTTTTATTTTTTAATGTTTCATTTTTATAAGAAAATATATAAACCGTTGTTTGCAAAAAAAAGCAATTATGGTTTGTTTTTTTTCCACTTAATGTACCAAAAATGAACCGAACCATGAACTCAAAACCGAGACACGTACCAAACAGTGATTTTTGTGTAGCGTTACACCTCTACCCCCTGTGGACAGGAATGACTCAAGGTGCCAAAGAACAGAAAATGATGGAAACAATCTGAAGCTCCTTCAGCTTCATGTTTATTTCTGCATTTCTGAATCATAGGAGCCTGCACCATAAACCCTGCAGTTACTTCAGTGGTGTTAGTCACAGGAAATAAGTATGTTTACACGAGAACCAAAAGCTGGTCATCAGAGTGAATAAGAGGGCCACTCAGGCATCTATTGTCCTTCAGAGGCTGCTGGTGATGAGCTGCCATGTTCTGTCATCTCATTAGATTCAAGAGTTAGAAAGCAAGGAGGGCATTGAGAGAGGGATCACATACCATATACACCGAGAGAGAAGCACTCACAACAACTATTGTTGTAAAGGAGACATAAGGGAGGGGCAAAGGTCAGTAAAGTCTGGTTGAGTCCAAGACAAGAGGAAAGCACGGATTATCTCCTTCTCTAGAACACACAGTCTATTTGGACTTGCACCTTAACCCAGTTTTAACAGAAAGTTAAAGTACATTGTGCTTCTTTCTAGCTTCTTAGTCATAAGGTTGTATTTCTGTTTTTTTTTTTTTTACAAGATCCTTATTCAAGCTCTTCTAGCACTGTGTGTATGGGTGATTGTTGTTGCTATTTGTGTCTCCTTTCCTTTTCTTGTCCAGACTGGAGTTATTTATACTTGAAATCTCATAAAAAAGAAACAGTGTGCCCTTCAGCAGTTCTACCAGGATTTCTCCTGCAAAAACTTTTTCAAAAGCACAAGTTTTGATGATTTTGGTGGGGAAATAATATAAGCAGGATTGCAAGAATTCCTCAAATAAAATAATTTTTTTTGAATTTGCACAAAAAGTGTTGTAAACTGATTAAAAACTAGCCTACAGCGTGGTCTGGATGTTTTGCCAGGATGGATTTGAGAATTTATTTTACAAGTCAAGATTCTACATTTAATATCTGGTTTCTCTAGCTTGTATATTTAGTGGAGAAAAAGTGATACGCTTTTTACTTATTTAAAAATGGTAGTTTTGTTTTGAAGTGGACAGGATTCTTCTTCCTGTGTGAGCTCTAAAGTAAAGGTGGTTGAGATCTCTCACAGACATGTGTGTAGAGGCTGAACATCTGAGATGAGATGAGCACACCTGATGTAACAAATATTTATGAATTAACTGATTTACCTACAAACACTAAACACCAAAAACCAGAAAACCCATGATATGTTCCTGTTTCTCATACAGGACTGTAAAAACAATGGTCCAGACTTTGTCTATCTGTCTCCATGGAGACAAGCCCTCACTGAAGCATTCCCCCTGGTGGGCAACACGGACCCACCAGCCCTGCGAAGGTACAAAAATAAAAAACATACCTGATCAGAATAAAGCACAATAATCAGACTAAATCTGCAACAGATTTTGTTTGAAGTAAGATGAATAGTTTTAATTAACCAATCAGAAATGTTTTTTCTAAAATTTGAGCTAAATTGGCAGTGAGGCAACACAATCCAGTCAGGAGTCTCATTGACAGGGTGGAAGGGCTCTCTCTGTCTCTAGAGGGCTAAACTTAGCTCTGCTGTTAGCCTCTTAGGGGGCAGCCTCTCACCTCTCGTAGTCTTTTATAACTGAGGTGAAAAGAAAATGCTGCCTGAGTCCTTAATGACTTCACTTGGTCTCAGCATGATCCTTTTAGAAAGTCAATAGAAACTACTTGTTTACTACTTATCAGCTATTCTAATTACCAAAAGGTCCAAATTAAGTCCCAGATGAAAATTTGAAGCTAAATATCTTGACTGGAATATTTTGGGCTTAATTTGTCACGATTGTTTATTAACTTGGAAAAAAGCAGTAATAAGATTTTCTATGTCTATAAAACTGGAGTATTTTTTAATATTTTGTTCATTAATCCACCTCACCATCAGTCTGATCAACCTGAACCCAGTAAGGGTCGGGAAGAATATGCTGACTCCTTCAGCTTGTCCAGTGGGGGGAGAGCACAAAAAGAGCAGGTGGCAGAAGGCTTAACCTGAGCTAAAACCAATCCAATGAGCTCATCTCCACAGACTTAGCCAGCTTTAAGTTGTCTGCTTTCTGCCAGGATAGCCAGAACTGGCAACTCTCATCCAGTCCGCCAAGTCAGCCATCGGCATCCTTCTAATCTGTCTGAGCACAATCTGCAGGCCACATGTCCACTGTCTCACAAACAAATTGATTAGTACACAGACTCGTCTCCGAAAAGTTTCAGCTCTTTTTAAATAAACAGTCTGAGTAAAATCTGCCTGTAAGTGTTTTGGACTTCTATGAGGTGAACAGTTTCAGGTCGAATCCCATCACATCCTTTAGTTGAAGGTCACGACCTTCCTCACCACTTTCTGTTCAGATGAGGACAGTCCAGGTAAACCCACAGGTAACCCCCCCAACAGATTCCCTGCTGCTGTCACAATAACAAGTGTGCATTTTAAGCTCCACTAATCCGTCGCAGCAAACATGCCTGAGTGGACCTGATGTAACCTGATACAGAGCATCCAGTACAAGGGTCAGCGTCTGACTGCGCAGGACTCTGCAGCGAGTTGCAGGAGAGACACAGCTGAGTTTTAGTTCAGCTGGAGACAATAACAAAGCCTCGTTATGGGGGCTGTGTCAGCCCCTTAACTACCTTTTTGTTGCCATGCTCTAATCCTCTGAGTACAAGCCTGTTTTAATGATGTCATGACAGACAAAGGTGCTGATGTTGTACCTTCGAGCTGTAATTTAATTAAGTCTGACAAACAAGTCAGCCCTTGATGAGGTGGATTAGCTCCATCTTTCCCGGAAGCTGCTTACTTCTTCAAAAACACGAGAAAACACTTCTAATGGGTCTCTTCGACAAACACAACACTCCTCCTCTTCATCCTGAACATGTTGGCGTAATAACAAAGAGAAGCTGCGTCACTGTGTCAGCTAGTTCTACTTTTACTTTTCTGGCTTTGTCTCGATTAAACGGTGCGAGGAAACACCTCGGCAGGTTCTCAGCCATGATGCTCATTAGCTTCTGCACTGCCTTCATCATCATTCCACATCCTGCTAAATGGTCTCTAAGGGAGAGCAGCTGAAAGCCAAAGCTAATGGTAAATACAGCCCTAATGGAGCTTCCGCATGTGTTTTCATTATGTCAAAATGCAACACATGTACACAGTACATATGGTAATATTCCACAATCCATCTTGTAAAACTGCATGCATGGATGCTTCTGTTGGCATGGATTGTGTTTCAGCAGAAACACAATTTTTCTTTTATTACTGAATGAATGATCTATTTATTTGCTCATCTGGTTCAAAAGAAATAAAGAAAGAAAAATAAAGGTGATGCAACAAAGCCTGACAGTGTGAAAACCCAGACCAAGAACAAAGATTCAGCCGATCTGATGGGCTCAAACTGAATAAATCATGGGATTTTTACAGGTAATGTTTTAAACTGCTTTCAACCATAACTCACTCCAGAAAACTTAATCTCTAATCCAGCCGATGTCTAATTTTTTTTGTTTTATTTGGCTTCTTATAATCAGGACTCTAAATTAACTTCTATGATTACCAGACAGTTTTTATCATTTAAAAAATATAATTACAATATCTCGCACACACATGTCAACGTGGTGCCCTTACTTTGTGATGATTATAATATATATATATATATATTTATACTTTATTTTTTCATTTCAATTCAAATAATTATCAAATTAAATACAATAGAACAAAAACAGCATATTCAAACACATACAAAAATTCTAGTAAAAATAAAATAATTAAATAAAAAAAAACAAACAATAAAGATTACAAAAAAATAGCTAAAAAAAAAAAAGACAGACGAGGAAATATACATACAGTATGTGCACATATAAGCGTTAGATGGCCTTATAACAACTGTATCCATTCAGTTTTAGTCTCAGTCCCTTAATAATTCTTCATTGCAATAATCAGTAATTATAATTAGTATGTTTCAGCATAGACAAATGTCTTTTTATTTATCCCTAAATTTATTTAACAAGGACCATGACTAAATTTATTTAACTAATCTATTTGATTTTTAATCTAAATTTAGTTCATTCTCAATTTATTTTATAAACCATTGATTATAATGTATTTAGAATAATAAATGCAGACTATAATTAATAATAACAACACCTGTAATTTCCCATTTAATTTACCTGACTCTAAACGTGTCCTGGGGAAGGGCATGAATTAATGGTGCACAGGTGTAAACTACATGATATTTTATCATGAGAAGAACCTGAAAACTCCCTGGTGCATCTTTCAGACATGGAGAAAAGGTGAGGAATAAAAAAGAACCAAGATACACCTCAGGAACAGAAAAATACAATCTTGCTTAGGGCATCAAGACAACTGATCTCTGGACCTCACTTACTCCTACATCTACGTGAAGTTCATGAATGTTCCGCCTTTTTCCCCCAAGTGTTTGAGTCAGTTCTGCTGGTGTATAATTAAAACACCACATGCAAACGTTCTGCGGTCTCTTCTGCAGTTTAAGCCTCCTCTTCAAAGTACGCAGGAATATTTAAAGTCTAAGATTTAGCTTTAATTATCAGTATATTCACTTTTCAAAGTGTGATATTATTAATTAGCTAAACATGCTTCTTTTTGGACAAAAACAAACAGGAAAGATGTTCAAGTGGTTCACCTTATGATATCACAAGTGGGAAAATAGAGAGATAGCACGTTCAGCCAGGGAGCAGTAAATTTGCAAATTTTTGTTGAAATGTGTAATAAAGGATTCCTAAAAAATATTTTTTGGCTTTAATATAATATATAATATTTTTGATATTGTGTGCCACTTTAAGTTCTTCACAGGTCTGTAAACCCCAACATGCATTCAGATGCTTGCTTGTAGAAAGATCAATAAAATGGTTGCACTCAAGTCCGAGTCATTCACTTACAAATTAAATGTGGCATTTGAGCTTCTCAAACAAGTTTGAAAAAGAAATGCTGCCTTTCCCGAAGTCCCTGGAGATATCTTATCTCTGCAGAAAGGATCTGGAGACAAAGGCGGCAGCTTTCTCCCACACAAAGACAAAATGACCCCATCAGTCACTCAAGCACACAGATAGAAAATGTAAAGGAAGACCATCTCACCTGCTCGTCCACTCTGTGCGCCACGATAGCTGCCCCTTCCTCCTGCTCAGCATCGCTGAGGGGTCGGATCCTCAAGGCGACCTGGAGAACGAGAACAGCATGAACTCCTTCATCCAGCGACAAAGGAAAATGTATTTTGTGGAATTGGGAATAAATTCTGCTCTGATGAAGACAAATGACACCAAAGTACATTTTCCTTTGATACACGATTCCATTGATGTCTGATTAATACCTGACACTTTTGTAAGATTTGCTAACAAGATCGCTGAACAAAAATCTGTTTCTTGTTGCTTCTAATTGGAATTTCTCTTTTTGTTTAGAAAAAAAAAAAACTTGAAAGAGTTTTGCAAAGAAAGCAGAGCACGTGAAAAACGATTCCAACAAGATTTCACCAGGAATGTTTTTTATGCATGACTCACTAAATAAACTTAAACAGGTAAAAAATGTGAATAAAATAACACAAACACCTGCATGAGGATTGTTTGAAATATCTACAATTCAACATCATCAAACTTGATAATGAGGAGCATGAAATGTATATTTTTTGCCTATTAAATTAATGTGTTTAAAAACATTTTCTCTCCTTTTGGACTGTGGAGCTGGATTCTAAACACACACAAACTTACACTGTTCACCTGTCAGGTGAAAAGCAAATGCCAAATATGAGCAACGTTGGAGAATAAAACGTGTTTAAAGGCATTGTGGGTTCTCCACAGGACACTGCATCTAAAGCACAAGAACAGTTCTGTCAGAACCTTGTGTAAAAGGTTTCATACATGCAGGGCTAGAGAGAACCAAGGCAGCTGAAAGTATCCCCTCAATAATTCAGGTGCGCACTGCAGAACACCCTGTAGGCTGTATGTGAGTGAGAGGAAAGTGAGGAAAAATTCTAGATGCTGAGTTATTGCAAGTTAAGTTTTATCTTCTGGTTAATTAAAGAATAGTGTTACAACTCACGGTAAGTTGCTGGTCTTTTGATTCCCCCGTGTCCTTCATGTTCGCTTTGTGTCCAAACGAAGGTTAAAGAGCATCAACTGCGGACGGAGTACCGGACCATCCTGCTCCGTGGTGTCGGTACCTGCGTGCATCCACCTACTGCGTCTGCTGCCTTTAAATCACCCCAAACTTTCTCACCTCAGTTATTAACGCGCGTAACAGTCGCTCTTTCTTTTACTACTGAACTACCTGTTTGACAGGGCTACTATCTTCCTTCTTAACCGTCGAAGCGGGTGGAAGCACCACGCCTCCTCCTACGTTTGGTTTCCACGCAGGTGGAAACACGAGAGTTAAAATTCATTTACTTCCTCGCATGAAGCCGCGCAGAAAGGCAGGTAACAGCAGTACCATTTCTCCGTGTGCCCACCTAGGTTGTCTCCGCTGCCAGGATGCCGCTGTGTTTTTGTGTTTTCGCAAGCGCGTGCTTGTGTGTCTTCCGTGTACGAGCGCGTTGTCCCTGGAGATCTGCAGTACATCAAGTGTGCAGCTGTAATCATAGCTCACTTCCGATTATAAAATAAAACAAGCCTTTTACTTTGAAGTTCGTTATAAATAAATCAAAAGAAATGTATCTTTCTGATTCTTGTCAAATACTACTAACATCCGCTAAGTAGCTAATTGTATGTCTGTCACGTGAGCCCCATTACTAAAAAAAACCGTTTGCCAATTATTAAAAAAACAAAGGTTTATTAAATGGCTTTTGCACACTGTAACGTATCCTGCAAATTATTCTCGGTGCAAATAAAAATGTAATGATAAACTAAGAGGAACAGAAAAAACAGCAGATCTAATGAACAAAAAAGACGTGGGGTGGGGAATTTGATTTAACAATAAACTAAAGAGTCACAGTAAAATGAAACAAAAAAACTGTTCCTTGTTTTTAAAATAAGACACAATATGAAAAACAACTTCTGAGGTTGGAAGTTTAAAAGCCAAGATTGGCTTGGGTGGAAAATAAACCTTTTTTGTGAAACTTGACTGACATCTGCTGGATATAACACAAATAACATTTTTTAAACATTTTGAATTTATGCAAAAACACACAAACAGTAAATATATAAATACAGATATTCATATTCTGTGAGTTTATGCTTTTATCATAAAGCTAACTATATAAGCTAGCTTGACTGCTGCAAATACAATTCATAAACATGTAAGTAAATGTCATACAGTTCATATAAATGCATAATTTATCAGTACAACATTTAAAAAAAATTAAAGACCCATTATTTTGTACTCAAATCTGTTTTATTCAACTCACAATTAAACTCTTAGGTTTCAGGTCACACATAAAATCAAGCACCATTCTCAGTGCCTTTACAGTGTAACATGCTAAAAAATATTAAACAACACTGCATGTAAATAAATTCTTACTGAAGTTATTGTTAGTCAATAAAAAAGTGATGTTTGAATTACTGGATCTGAAGAAAAATAAGAATGTTATCATTAATCATAGCTGGAGCAGCACAGCTTTCCAAGTTATGATCACAACAACAACTATATTTGTTTCGATTGGATTAGATATAGACAAAATAAATTCACAAACTATTAGAAAATACAAAAAAAAGTGATTTTATGTGACATTGCCACAAATAATTAGAAAAAAACATGTAAAAATGGCACACAATTTAAGCAAATCAAACAGTCTGTTACTTTTACAACGTATTTACAGAAGCAATGGCCTCAAGGTAGTTTTGCTTCAGAGATGTAAAGCTTCACTTGTAGACATGTCTGAGTGAAAATGTAAATACAATTACTTCCACTGTTGCAATGTGCTATCAGTGCTGAGTTTGTGCTTTATAAACATACAACTCATCAGAAATATTCTGGCATTTTTACATCAGATGTTATGTTCACATTTTCTTCTTTGGAGACCTGAATGTAAGTAAGCTTCAATGAGGAAAAGGCAGCAAATTCATCACTATCAAATATTACAGGAAATTATATTCAACTTTCTACCATGTTTGTGTAGCTTCTCAATCATCCAGGATGTGTCAACCTAAATTAAAAAAAGGCAACTGGCGTTCTCTGTCCTTATTATTTTCATTATTATTTTAAACAGTGACTCTTTAATTTTAACAACCCTATTCAAGCGTTGGTCACAACTTACAAGCCTGGATCTCCCAAATCAAGACTGAAGAAGGCTTTCGGTGAAACATCTTCAAGAAGTGGATGAAGTCCAGTCGCCTTTTTTTTCTTGAGAAGCTTTTTGGTCTTTTTAATATGTTTCACATCCTTGTGTACAATACTGGTTGATGACGGGGTTAAGAGGTGTCAGCTCAGAGTTTTAGATACGGGGTACAGATTTGTTTTCTGTTGGTCTTGGACTGATCAAGCTGGACTTCTGGACTGATCAGGTCTTAAACTTTGTCCTTCTGACAACCACAAAGTCCTGCTTTTTGAGGGTGAGTGCTGCTTCCCTGCTTAGATAGGTTAAAAAAAAAGTCTATGCTTGGAAGTCGCTTCCAAAATGTCTACTCTGTTCTTCCGTCATGGACAGGTAGGTGGCCCTCATAGTGGGGGAATACTACAAGGAAAAGACAAACACACATAAACACATGGTCATTCTATGTGCAGATGGTCATTTTCCACATGTTTGGATCAAACAGAATCATCATTTAGAATTTAAAAATAACGAGAATAAAGGATCACTCCACTAAAAATCTAAAAAATGCCTGATGCTTTAGGTTTGCAGGAGCGTTTAATATTCAACACTCAACCAGTGTATTTGTTGATTAAATACATTTTTACAACATCTTGTGTTGACATTTGTTGAGAATAGCAAGCTGGGGTCAGTTTGTTTCTTCAACAAAGAAGCAAAAATTGAAGCTTTCATGTTTAACAGGTATTTTCAGTGGAATACTCCTTTAAAACGACCTTAAATACATTCTATAGTACTTAAATTCTTTAGATTCTTATTGTTCTTTAGATTAAAGAGACTGGATCTCTGCATGCACAGTGGGAGCTACATGTGAGGACAAACTACAGTACCACCTGCTGAACACCAGGGGGAGACACAATCTCTAGTAATTTGGAAAAAAGAAAATGTCTGGAATGAGGACTAGTTTTGAGGTTGAGAGCCATGCGGAACAAGAAAAAAAATAAAAGCACAAAAACCAAAATGATGCAAGAAAAGTTAAAACACACAGATACTGCACAACAGAGGAAAAGAGGGCAGAGTTATTCCTCAGGAAAAGTAGAAAGGACTTACTCGATTTCTATACTGCTGAGAGTATATCTCCAAAAGTTGATAAAAAGAAGGAATATAGAAATGAAAGATACAAACAAACACACACATACATGACAAACAAACAAATAAAAATATATAAAAGAAGCTGTTAGCTGAAAATGGCAGCATGATTCTACAAAGCTGTAGTCATGAGGAAGTTTTTAAATATGCACTACTCACGAATTAAAAAAAGACATTATATATTCAGTTTCAATTATAATGGTTAATAAACAAATGTATATATAGTTGTAATAAAAAACTTTTTATATATCAACAAGTAACAAAAGTTTCATTAGAAAAAAAGAGGTATTTTGTGTCAATATCTTTGAAATAAAAATGTTTTCTAATGTTGTCACTTGGATCCTAAATGTCTTTAGGAGGCTGTTTTCAATGAAATTTTAATTTCAAATGTTTCTATTTTAGTCCTTGTGATATAACAAGGGACCAGTAATCCAGTGGTGTGTGAAAAAAATCAGCGAGGAAGAAAATCTGTCGTGACAACAGTCAAAGGATTGAGACCTGCGTCTCTTACTCCTGTAAAAAGGGCCTGAGAGAGGTTAAATCGTGCTCGGACGAAATTAAATATTAACTTTATTAATTCTCCACAGTGTGAGTTAATCTCCCATAAGGTACGGCGGGTAGAGAAGGCCACAGCGTCTCTATAAATACAAGCTTTCCAACAAAAAGTTGGAATATTAAACAAGGCTGTAACATTTAAATGTAAAGCTATGATCACAAAGGTTCTTACAAATGCGGGTTTATATGAATCTCCAAGTTCCTACGAAATTTGGAGTTCTTACACATTCGTGGAAGGGGCATAGTTTCCTACTGTCATTGTAGGAAGTTGGTAAGAGTGGTCATTTTCTGCCATATGCTGGCTGTAGAGTTCTGTTCTCCGTAAGGGTGCCTTGAAACTTTCCCATGATCTACTGATGACAATTTTATGACAATCGTTGGCACCGATATGGGCAATTTCAGGTCTGCGGGGTATATAAGTGGCAGCTGTCTAATAACTCTAAAATTCTGTGTCTTCATCATCACATTGGCTTGAAAATATGTTGGAAAGTTTTTAATTTTCAAGAATGCAATGATGCTGAGAGGACTACCGCTGCACCTTCTACAGCTGCAGCTGCAGGAAGATGAACTAAAACAAGCCGTTGTAGCTACTGCTTTTGTTCTGAAGCACCAAAAAGACCTGGATGCTGGTGGGTGTGGCCATTGATTGAGAGGTGGAACATTGCATGTTGTACTTCGATTGTTCCTAAGGCATATGACCTGCATGCCTAACCAAAAGGCGTTTGTAGGGTGTTTGCATTCGTTTGTACAGGTCATTGTGACTGTAGCTTTAAGGTGATGAAAGTAAGCTGGAAAATTGAAACATCATATGAAGGATTTAGTTTCTGGGACCCAACGCACCGATGGGGGCGGGGAGCCTCGTCCAATAAGAGGCACGTTCTCATATCGAGGATTTCCTCCAAAAAGAGCAGTCTGGTTCCTGTAAAAACAATCAAATAAGTCAAATGGTTGTTTGAAACTCATGTCTGAATGAATGGGCTTGTTGTGCACTCACATGTACTCTGACATGGGGGCGTTGGAGATCGTTGGAGCAGGTGGGTGGAGGCTAGTCTGGCTGCCCATGCTGCTGCTGTAGCTGCAGAAGCTGTGCATATTGGTGTGGTTGGCGTTCTGAGACCCCATCCTTCTGGCTCTAGGATTGAATGGGTCCTCATCGTCTATGTCATCGTAATCCCGTTCCCTAAATATAGAGAGGCCAAATCCACAACTCTCAGTTGAAAACTTTTAATTCCTAAAGTTTTCATATCTTCAAGCAGGTCAGGAGGTTAGGTTTTTTTTTAAGTAATAAAGGAAATTGATTTGAAATTTTCCATCAAAAGACAGAATTTGCGTTGGTAGGAAGACGCAAGCAAACTAACCTGCTGGCAATTTGTCTCCAAGCCCGAGGAATGGCACACAGCATGACGGTGAAGGCACACGCTGCAAGGATGGAGAAGAGGCAGAGATACAGAACCCCTTCCACCCCATCGTAGCACACCCCCACCATCGAATCCAGGTAGTCCTAAAGAGGTCAAATAGAGAAGATGAACATCAAAAAACAAAAACATACATTGAATTAATTTTAGTAATCTCCAAGAAAATATCAGCGTATTGCGTATTCAAGGTGCTCAGCTCAGTTAGGCTTCAGTTTTCTGTTCAAATCGTGCAGGGACGCCTTTTGAAATCAGCCTAGTCTCTAAATCCGTGATGCCAATTAGGCTTTTGTGAACAAACCTTGTTGAGCCCCCTGCAGTCCAACAGGGCAGTGAGCTGGTGCAGACTGGCCTCGGAGGAGTTCAGTAAATGCTGGATACCCAGTAAATCTCTCTGTGAGGAGAGGTCATGTCATAAAAAAATTATACAGCAGTTATTTATATTCAGACAATCCTCTGATGCCGCAATTAAAACCGTTTCATAGTAATACCTCAGCTGTAGGAAACAGAGGCACAGCAAACTGCAGCAGACCTTGGATCTGGATCTGCATGGTGGTGAGAGACCTCTGGAAGATGGTCAGAGGCTGAAAAGGATGAAAGACAGGACAGGGAGGGAAGAGCATGTCAATTAGATATATCACAATTTAGACAAACTTTTAGGGTTGAATCCTTGTAAAAAAATGAAAATAACAGACTGTGTATAATAGGCACTGTAAACAACATGCATATAAAATATTTTAAATATAGCCTAATTTGTGTAGTTCCACAATTGAAATATCAATTAAAACTTTTATCGTAGAATTTAATCGTCAAAAAGTAGAATTTTAAATTAAGTTTTATTGCACAATATTGATTTGAGGACCTTAACAGTAGGTTTAATTTTATCAGGAATATACTGCTCCCTACTTTTACAAGTTAAAACCTAAGTGAAATAATGCACCCAATCTCCAAAGTTAAAACAAATCTTCGGTTATTCAACCTACACAGGAAGCCTGTCAATTAGGATACAGTCAATTACCTTAACTATCCATAAATATAATTGCTTTTCTCTGATTGGATATTATTCACCACATCTCTGGTTCCACAGAGTCTAATAGCTGGGTCAGATATGGCTTTTTACTTAGGATAAGATTGCTCTTTGAAAATTAAAAGGAAGTGAGGGAGTGCAAGAAGAATAGAGGAAGATAATATGATACAAACAGTGCTTGTGGGGAAGCTCAAAGTGAATGTATACTATAGATCTATAGGGCACTGAAGCCTGGGGGACATGATAGGAAAAGAAAATGTGTGAACGCTTGTGTTGGTCAATTATTTGCAAACTTGCTGGTAAACTTTGTGCCTATTGGCGGTCTGTGCAGCAGAAAAGAAGACCTAGTTCAGCAGGCATGGTGATGCTTGTCTGCCCTCTGCTGCTGTGCTCCGAGGGACATGTCAAAACCCACATAACAAGATTTGAACTCTGCTGGGTCTGATGAGCTCTCGCAGAAATTGATTTATCTACGGACTGAGGAAGTAAGTAATGTGACCTCAAATCCTGACTCTGCTTCTCTGAAGAGTGGCAGCACAGAACATCAAAGAGAAGCAGAAGATTTACCAAATTGTTTCATCGAATCAGCGATTTCTCTGCCCCAGCTTTGTCCGGGCAGCTTTGTGTCATTTAGGCATGCTCCGAAAAATAAAGGGACATGCAAGAGGAACAGAGAGGGTGGCAAACTCAAAGAAAAGGTTGGATTCTTGGAAACGATAAGCTAAAGTTGGGACATAGGATATGTAGACACTTTTATATTTCAGAGGCCAGCATTTTTTTCACTTTTATTAATCTGTTTTTTATATCCCTTTAGAATTTTTGGCTGCAAAGTTTTTGTTAATTACATTTCCAAAAACCTTTTATTGTTGCAATAATTCAACTTCCTGTGGCTCTACTTCTTTAACAGGATTAGCACTGACTCCAACACTTTCCTGTAAATCTGCAGAAAGTGTGTATTTTTTTTAAATGAAATTTGTTCTGGATTTAAAAGGAAACGGTGATGTGTGGCCTCAATTAATATTCAGTGATTCTTTTTTAAATCACTGAGTCGTGTTTTGCACATGATGTGGAAGTAATTAGATGATCCAACAAATACCCAGAAAGTATAAAATCACTTAAACATTTTGTGAACTTATTTCCTACCTGCTGAAAGGGGTTAGAAAGAGTCTGATTGCAGTAAAGGTAGTAGTGGACAATGTCTATGGAGAGCACAGGAACATGTTTCAGCTCTACTTGATGATTATTAATTATTCATGATTTTATTATTCATTTTATGCACCAAGACTCA
Organism: Pachypanchax playfairii; assembly: GCA_006937955.1. NCBI lineage: Eukaryota > Metazoa > Chordata > Actinopteri > Cyprinodontiformes > Aplocheilidae > Pachypanchax > Pachypanchax playfairii. The sequence goes on along the minus strand of SSNP01000016.1, from coordinate 4,992,607 downwards.
CCGGCAGTGATGAGCCCCTTCGTCTGACTCATGATGTACTTGTCAGGTGACACACAAAAGTCGCTGGTGCCCTAAGAAGAAGAAGGAGAAGCGTGTGAGGAGGATAAACAGGAAGAAAAGACACAATTTAAAAGGAATGAATAGCTTTTGTTTGACTTAAATGCAGAATTCCAAGAGGAATCGTTCAGTTTATACCAGGAATTATTCAGGGTTTCAAATACTAAACAACCAATTTGACATGAAAATGTTTATTTTTGACGCAAAAAAAGGAAACTAATGCTGCTCTGACAGTCCATTTTACCACATCTAGACTGCAACACTTCTTAGTTCTGTCACTCACGACCACTTCTTCTATGCTACTGGGTGCTAACAAGAACCCTGAACTGGCAAAAATAATAAAAGTGATGAGCCGACGGTCTCATCAGTCCTGTGCTGTCTGAATGATAAATGTCCCAGAGGCCCGGGACAAACACACTGCGTGAAGCTTAACCTTCTCTGGGGGTTACGCTAATGAGCCCCAAACACTCCGATGAGATAAATCCAGCTGAATTCCTCTGAAAACCTGAGCTCGTTTGCTAGAAGTAAGGGATGTCGAGGACCTCTGCAATTGAGGAGCAACTGTGTTAGAATTCCTGAGGGCACAGCAGAAAAACAGAGATTCAGGAGTTCTGACTAACAACGATCTATAATTAGAAGTTCTGTGAAGAGGGTTGGTTCATTATGCATGTGCTTATTGTGCTTCCTGGGAATAATCTGGTGCGGACTATAGAACATCCACCGTCTAAAGATTCCTTTTTCAAACATACACGCATCTTGTCAGTCAGTGATGCATAAATGTATGTCGGACAAAGTGGAACCCCCATGAAGATCCTCAGAAATGCAGATGAAGGGGATTTTTATGTTCTCCCAGATGATGGTGATGAAATCAGAGCAAAACAACAACCCTTTGTTTCACTCGGAGGGTGATGCAGCCTTCAAGCTTCACAAGTTTAATTGTTAGAGGTATTGATTAGCTATTAGCTACTTTGTTTCTCCAAATTGATGTTCACAGAGGTGAGATTAAAATTTTTAAAACCTTTCTACAGAAGCCCCCTTCAAAAGGTCTGTTCATAATATTACACAATAAAAGCTGTTTTACATTCATTTTATTGACATTGCAAGCTGTAGAGTTTGAGATGAGAGCTCAGGAGTTGCATGAAAGACGAGTTTAGACAGATGTATAGACAGACCTCCAGAAATACATATTATACATTACATGCAAGCAGACTGCTGGCACTGCAGCTTGGGTGCTTCCTTCATACTCAAAGATGCACAAAATACAGTGTGGCAGCACTAAATCATATATGCAAGTGCATCTAAACATACATCATGGACAACAGCTCTTATTATTTCTATTACATGCTCCCTCATTTGGTTTGCCCAGTTGATTTCATACACAGGACGCTATTGGAGGATGAAGCAAGTGGTTATGAATTCTGGACACTGATTGGTTCATTAGATTCTGATTTGCATTAATCTCATCTCACTCACTCAGCATCATCATGTTTCA